>JAFVLL020024635.1:0-46757 GCA_021397915.2 Tor tambroides | reverse complement strand
AAGTTTCATTTCTATAGTATTGTGCCTTGAGGAGATATACTAAAATGTTTGCTGAAATGTGAGGGGTGTACTCACTTTTGTGAGATACTGTATATTCTTGCTGTAGTCATGTGCAGTTGTCATAGCAACATGTTTGTATAAAGAATGTCATTAATAAATATGACATCATGTCTAAATTAGAACTGTTTCATTAAAATAATTACAGTGGCTGTAAATATTGGTGATTTAAGTAGGTACTAAATGTCCTTTTCCTGTGCTGTACATCTTTCATTCTCTAATGAGAAGAATCTACTCATGGAAAAGGTGGGAAATGTTTTCCAGGTTAGTGGGCGTAAGGCAGGCGTCTCTAATTTGCTGTGACAGAGGGGAGGAGGCCCAGGACAAGCTGTTCACTGCCAGCTCTTACTTAAAAAAAAGTCAAATAAATAAATAGCCTAACAGTCTATCGTCGCAGTCAGAGGTTCTCATTACACAAAAAGGCAATTTTGGGTGTTATTCATTTACTTATGGCCCCTACTGGACATATTCGCATTAACACCTTTTTGTTTTTGTGTATGTTGGAGTACTATTGTCAGCACAAGCATATTTCACAAAATAATCTCTATTGTGATTAGAACAGTCCAAGCAGGCCTACTTTCACATCCTACACAACAAATTTACCCACTAATTTATTATGGTACAGGCATTCTGCATTTCCCTCTTCTGCCCACTGTATCTAACAGTGATTACTTTTTTTACAGGATTAAAAAAGGCTTTTTAATGCAAGTGCTATCTTACCACTTATTCAGAAGCTACTGAAAAACTGTTTTAAAAACTGCTAGGGGCACACGTTGTACCATACTTGTGCAAGTGAGGTTTGGGTTATCAGTGCTGGCACAAATAGAACACAAATAGAAATTATCCCTTGTGGACAGGGCCAGCTGGACACTGCACTTTGACCCTGCTTTCATACCCAGCTATGCACAGACACACATGCCCACACTGAGACAAACACAGACACCTGTTTCAGGACAAACCTTAGAGGATAGAGATGAAACCAACCTAAACTGTACCTTAAACACACACAGGACTAAAACATGTGAGATTAAGACAAGTCAAGATTGTGTATGTGTGTAGGGATATGAATTTTATAAACAAGGCAATTATTGAATGAAACAGAAAATGCAACAGCTGAAACTTTGCAGCAAAACCCTTCTGTTTAAAAATCAAGCATAATTTGGAATACATGCCTACCACAGAAACGATCATGCAGCTAAACTATTACTATTGTTAAGATGATTTCTGATATAACTGCTTGCAGCAACGTTCTATCAAAACCATTACAGCTGGGGGTTTCCTGAAGCAAGGGCTCCCACTTCTGTTGAACTTGGGGAAATACAGCTTGGCTTACTACAGTACATCCATGCAAACAGTCTCTAGAATTTTTTTTCGAGCATCTGCTTTTATTTTGCATATAGTTAACCGACAAATAAAAGGTTGTAATTAACTTTACATTAACGTTCAAGATGCATTATTTCTTTTAAAATTAATGATTATTCTATGTATGACAGAGAAATTAAAATTATTAAAATGGTTTAAAATAGTATTATATGAAGTATACTGTAGGATGTCACAATATTGACACTGCTGAAATGTCATGTCAACTACCCAGATGTCAAGTACTACCATCACCACATCTCAACCCAAAGGACAATATTGCCAGAGGCATTAGCACACTCTTCTTGATCAAAACAGCATGCTACAAGCATTTTTTATGTAACAGCACACAGAAAATATCCTTAACACCTTACAGATATCACTGAAATAGATGTCTTGAGACTTGTCACTCCTGTCTCAACCACAGCACTGAACTCTGTAAACAGCAAAACATCCACAACAACATGAACTTTAAGAAACATTGTATGAACTTGTGTGTAGCAGGTTGTTGCAGCAGCTTCTTATTTACTGCTTATTTCATATTATTTATTTTATTTATTTCTCTCGAGTACCCAGGCATCATATTGTATCTGGGGGAAAGTCAATATACTCAAATCTCTTGCATTACAACCTCTATTTGGCAAATCAAAAGATCTTCTACCTTTCTGTCATTTTTGAGCGTTAGGTTTGTTGACAGCCAAATGTACCTGCACATGGGGGAAAAAACCATATGCACACACACACACACACACACACACACACACATTCTTGTTTATGGTACATTGTGGGGACCAAAACCTGAATTTTTTCACTAATTTAAAAAAAATATATATTAAAAATACTAAAAGATGTTTATCTGAAAGTGTAACAATGCAAACAGGTTTTCTGTAAGGGGTAGGTTTAAGGGTAGGGTTAGGGGATAGAAAATGGTGTTTGGTCAGTATAAAAACAATAAAAGTCTATGGAAAGTCCCCACAATTCACAGAAACCTAACTTTGTGTGTGTGTGTGTGTGTGTGTGTTTCTGTGACACACTCACACACACAGAGCTGTTGTAATCAGAAAATACGTAGACATTTAAATTATAAAGAACTATTCTGTTGCTTACCTTCACTTTGAGTGATCAAAGGCCCTGTTTCCAAACTTACAGGATCTGGAAGGACAGTTTGACTCCTAAATGGATTACGGCATCAGGCCTTTGTAATTATTCCCCAGTTTCTTTGTGAGTGTCCAGAAAATGATTTTATCCTGCCATTTCTGAGATAAGAAGGCCGCAGACCTGTTTATTAGTGGCAGGGATTTTGATTCATTCTAGTGACTCGATACTTTCGAATCCGTTCACGAAAAAGATTCACTTATGCAAGTTATGCATCGTTACGCCAGTAGGTGGTGACAAGTAAACTTATTATGAGCGAATCATTGAATCATTATTCACTCATTCAATCGATTCAAAGCATAAAACAGTCTCCAGCTTCAAGTTTCAGTGAATAAAATAAATGAATCAGTTCAAGTGAATTCTTATTATGCTTTGAATGGGCTCACGAACGAAACACCAAACCTTTGAAATCAATAAATAGGCTAGGCTACTCTTATAATCGATGTATAACTAATATTAATATTGCTGTTTTAAACTGCCATAAAAAGAAAGTTATCAAAAACGTAAATAATTGTTACCATAAAATAAGACATAACCATTTGTAACCATAAGAAAAAGAAATATTTCCATACAGCAGATAGGAAAAGGTTCTACAAACAACAACTGCTGTTAAAATGCTTTTATTTTGAGAGCTTTCCCAGTAAAGGTGCAGTTAATTTGTAATGTTATCCATTTCATTCAGTTTTGGTATCCAAAAGAGTCACTCCAGATGTCCTTAAGTAACATTAAATATCAGATGCTTTAATATTGCCAGCTGTTAGATGTCAAAAAAACAAAAATAAATCTGCTCTTTTTTTCCTGAGATTCGTACATGGAATGCAATCATCAAATGTAATACTGTACAATAAATTAAACAATATAAAAATCCACATTGAACACAAAACAAATACATACATCTATATACTTAACTGGCAAGTTTAAATGGGAAGTGTTAAATTCTGTGAGAGCTTGTAGCTATAGCATCTATTTAGTCATGTATTAATCATTCATTTCACTTTACCAGCATAGCTCAACAAAAATGTCCCATCGAGCTGACCTGTGATGAATGCAAGTGGACCATTCTTCAATTAAAACACACTACAGGAACCTTATGGATAGGTGTTGATCTGTGGAGCGGCATGGTAAGGATTTAGAAAAATCACACATATAAATTGGGTTTAAAATGCAATGTACAAACTCATGTTTTCACATTCATGAATATTTTTTTGTCCCATTGTCAAACTTTTTTTCATATGTTTTTCCTGGTTTTTCAATATGTGCAACATCTTTATTGATCATGAATATATTCTTTTTACCTTCAAAATAATTAATTTAGTTTGGTATTACTGTCTTCTTGTTTTAGCTTGTGATCCTGCCCAAAACATTAGGCACTGGCAGATGAGTATAATACAGTCTCTCACAGTCAACCACTGGGGCACTTTGAATAGCTCAGCTCTAGTAGTAGTTGTTTGATATCCCAGTAGTTTTATAATATACACAGTTCAGGATGGGATAAAATTGTATTGCTGTTAAAAAAAAAAACATCATTACAATTTACATTTTTGTGTGACCTGTTGCTTTTAAGTGTTCCTAGCACAGAATTTAAGGGCCCAATTTTAGGCAACAGCTGAACACAACAGATGACACACTAACAAGGCGAAGAAATGTTTAACATCCACATCAAATATTTTAGATGAACAGTGTGCTGCATCTTATAGGCATTCAAAAGTTTTTGATTCATTGTACAACACCTTACATGTACAATATAAAAAGATTCTTTCAAAAAAGATTAGCACTGAAATTCTGGCACAGAGTTGCAGCAGGTTTCTGGAACCAGAGGAGGAAGCGAGTGATGATGAGATGATGAGATCTGATTGGTGTGTTTGTGTTGTTTACAGTGATTACAGCTACAGCTTCTAGGCTTAAAGCAGTAATCCTTGGCACTTTGAAGGTTTGGCACTTTGTTGTGATCCTCACTCGCCTCCATAGCATAGTCTGTGTTCATGTGTGAAAGTGTGTGATGATGTGCGAGTCTGAGATCCACCCAGGTTCCAAGTGTACAATAGTAGTGCCTAAAAATCAGACTTCCACAGCATCTCATTCTACTATACCACAATTTGTTGAAAATCCAGCAATATCCCTGTAATTCCAAACTTGTATCATCTCACCAGGAAATGACCATAACCAACTCAATTTCATAAACATGAACAAAATCATTTTGCCACAATTGTTGGTTCCTTAAATAATTATTCACACCCTTCTGTGCTCCCCTTGAGAGTGTCTTGAAGGGCCGTCCCGTTAAAAACAGGGGTTACACACCCAATTTTAACCTGGGACTTTTGACTCTACCTCCTGACTGGACACAGACATCAAGCTTATGAGATATCTGCCATGCCTACACCATGGCTGTTTCTCAGGGCTGAACCAACCAGATGTTGGCATCTTCTTGCCCTACGTCCTCTTCTTCCTCATCTTCCTCCTCCTCCTCCTCCAAAGGATCATGGGTCCTGAGGGCAAGCTCACGGAGAAAGTCAGGTTCATGAGCAGATTTCTGGGAGGTGGACTTGAGGCCGATCTTCTTCTTGGTGAGATGGAACTGGTCACGAATGAAGTTGTAAAAGTCATACTCATACTTCATCCTTTGGTAAAGCACCTGTAGGGCCTCTAGAGTGGGCATGTGCTTCTTCACTGTGCCTGTTAGGTTCCCCATCTTCCAGAATGCTGCAGAGAAATCAGATTTACAAAAATATGAGCCACAGAAAAAGCTACAACGTGCAATTCAAGACAGCAAAAAATAATTTGGAACATGCTTCACTTCTTATTGTTTTAAAATCTGCAAACTGAGTTTACAAAATCTTTCCAAAAGATAATGAAATAGTGTTTTATTAATTTTTCTTCATCCAAATCTCGGCATGCTCATTCATTTGTATTCATGTTTGCATTCGCATTTATTTATTTTCTTTATTTTTATTTAATTTCCCACAAGAATTCAAAGTAATTGAATAAACCACACCTGGACTCTTGTAGATGGTTAGGACATCACTGAAGTAGTGAGGTAGGAGTCTCTCCAGCAGGAGCAACACATCCTCCAGCTCTTCCAGAATTCCCACAAGTAGGAAGTTCTCTATAACGTTTTGTTTGGCCCTCTCCACAGCCCAAACACCCGGCTCTCTGAGGCAGACCAAAAAAAACCCAAAAAACAGCCAATTATTTGACAAGAAAACATACAAAGATTTTAGCTTGCTTAACTGAAGAGATTTTAAAAACATTTATTTGTGAAAACAGCACAAGATCTTAAAGGGATAGTCTACCCCAAAATGAAAATTCTGCCATCATTTACTCAACCACATAAGGATGAGTAAATGATGAAATTTTACAATTCACTTTTATTGTACTGACAATAAATAAAATGGTAGTCAACAGTTTCTTTTGAAAAGTCAATGCAAACCTAAATATTCATCAAAATATCAGAATTCTTCTGAATATATTTTGAAGAAAGTCATACAGGTTTAGAACGTAAATGTAAATATTACAATGTAAATGTAATATTGAAGTAAATGTTTTTTGACTATGTTGTACATATTTTAGGTTGTGATTGTTTTTTCATTAGTCTTTCATTTAAACATTTGATTAGTTTTAAATGATCACTGTTCAATTAGTATTGCATGTATTTGTTAGTGCTATTGACAGTTATTTGTAATGTAATGTTTTAATATTATGTGCACCTGCCCGGGGACTGCAGATGGAAATTAGCATTTGCTAACTCTGGTACAAAGCATCTTTTCGTAAGATTAATGTATTTTGTACATTGTCCCTGACAAATAAACTAATAAAAGAAAAGAAAGAAAGAACGACTTGAGAATGAGTAAATAATGACAATTTAGATTTTTGGGTGAACTATCCCTTTAAGCCTGTAAAAGTACAGAATTGGGAGAAAATCTGAATGATTACAAAACAGCTGTTTAACTCTATAATCATCACAGATAACAATAAGCATGCATATATTTAAAACAAATTATAAAATACAAATAATCTTATTTGTTCAGTGAATGCCATTAAAAAGAAAGAAAGAAAGAAAGAAAGAAAGTGTTTGCTTTTGGTTTGAAAGCGTTTCAGCCATCATCAACATTAATACTTCAAGAGTGATGGGTCGTAATTACCTGCACTGAGGGTGTTGTCCACAAAAGTATGGAACGATGTAGAAGAGACGTGGGTTAGAGCACTCTGGGTAGTTCTCCATGATGCAAACATTAATGTCCTGCAGTGAAGAAAGGGGGAAATGAGTCAGACAGAAAGATCCTACAGCCAAAAAGCAAGCAGCACATTGAACAAAAAATTGGCAAACTGCACCAAAACTCAAAATGTGCTTAGAAATCATAGACGCACTCATTTTCAATGTATTATATGCTGTAATACTGTACACCCATCCAAAGTACCACCAATCCCTTCTAGTGAACACAAGGGGGCACCACTAACACAAGCAATGAACCACAGTCTGCTAAAAGTCATAATGGTTATCTCTTATAAACACTTCCAAAACACAAACTAATCGGGACACAATGCATTAACAGAAACAATGCTTTCTGATCTAAAAGCTTTAATTACACTGTGGATGATTAGATGGGAAAATATGTAAAGGCAATCCACCCACAATCATGTGCACACTTAAAACACAACAGGGGAGGCCTATTTTGTTTCCAATTTATGTAACAAAAAGAAACCAGACCAGTCAAAGGCGGCCAGAGATCGAAACACATCAGTTCTCCCTTTCCCTTGTTTAATTACCAAGACTACAATACATGTTAAGTCCTCAGAGAACAACATGGACAAGAGAGAAAAGATTATTTGGAAAAACAGAGGAGAAATGAAAGATGTGAAAAAAGACAACAATATGCAATTTCTGTGAAACAACAACGCAGCCAACAACGCTATGGTGAATATTATAAAAGAACTGATTACATGCTGAAAAGAACATGGTCAAGATTACACTTTTTGGAAAGAGGGCGATTTGTCAAGTTAATAGCCTTGTCTTTAACTTGTGCACAAGAGAGGTTAAGTAAAGACCACATAGCCATGAGGCTCCAGACGCCACGCACTCCTTCCCTTTCATGAGCCCCAGGTGGGTGCCTAAGAGCTGGGGGGGGGGGACTTTTTGAACAATGTAAAAATATTTAAAAAGGTCGGTCATTCTGGCAGGTAGAAAAACATACTCAGAGTTACACTATACTGTCCAGTATAGTGCTCTTCTAATGAACAGGCTTTGCTAGTATTTCTATGAGTACAAATCTAATGTTTAAGATATAATGATATTTTCCCACGGGAATTGTGTGTTTCTTAATATTATAAGAATAGCTTTGACAGTAGACCCTTTCTATTCTAATCATGACACTCGCCCTTGCAGACAGTGCAAGGTTCAAAAGAAATGACTGATTCAGTGTCAGGTGTGGAGCAAGAATTGATTGGTCTGCATAAACCAGTTCTAATCCCAGTTTAACACTCCTGGTGTGACTGCAAATGTGAGATTTTGAGCCAAAAACTCATCACCAAACACCAATGACTTGTACATATGGGTATAGTCATTTTTAGACACTTCCAAAACTGTTGCAGCAGAGATGGAAATACAATTTTTAAATACATGAATTATGCTCCCATCGTTGTTGCCACAGATTTGGAAGTGCATTTTTCTGTTTTAAAGAAGCGGGTGTCCCAATACTTTTGTCTATATAGTGTATGTACAAGTCATTTGTTGGCAAGTCATTTGAGTTTTTGGCTCAAGGCCTGCATTTACAGTCATACCAGAGGTGTTAAACTGGGATTAGGACTTGGTTTTATGCAGACCAGTCAAGTTCTTCCACACTGACCGAATCAATCATTTTCTTTTTGAACCTTGCCTTATACACAGAGGCATTGTCATGTTAGAATAGAAAAGGGTCCTGTCCAAACTGTTGCTATAATATTAGAAGCACACAATTTCCTAGAATATCACTATATGCTTTAACATTAAGATTTGTACTCATAGAAATTACTGAAGTAGTCAAACCTGTTCATTAGAAGGGGGCGACCCAATACTTTTGGCAATATAGTGTATTTCAGCATTAATCTTTCATAGTAGAATGCCCTTTACACGTGACAAGTATGAGTTGATACACGAACATTATTTCTCTGCCCTTTATTAAGCCCTAATTCAAGAAATGAAAAGGTCCTCTAAAGTTGACACATATTTGCTGCTTTTCAATACATCTTCTCAAAGAGTTTAGAAATCGACTTGGATTACATCCATATCCTGACCATTAAAAAGCATGAAAGTTTTTCAATTATCAGTCTGTTTTGATTATAAATGTTTCTGATGGTTTTGACTGACCTTTTGAGACTGGAATGGTGGTTGATTTATATACCTAATCTGCAGACCTGATCATTTGGGGAATTTTGCTCATTTTAAGCTGGTTTTCAATTGGAGAGTTTTTGAACATGAGTCAACTGGCATATTTTTTACTGTCCCCCTCCCAAATTCTGTAGTGTAACTTTCAAAAATACTTACTCTGCATTGCAAATGTTTGAGAGCTTTATTTTTTCTTATTAAAACAATTTAAACTGTGGTCTTGATGTGGTCACATATTAAAAGGCAATTTATAAAATATATGTCCAGGATACATTTCACCCCTAAAACAAAGAACCATTATGAAAAGGTTTTGGCCTTTTTGGACATTATGCTCATAGTGTTCAACTTAAAACTCTATTAACTGCAATATGTTTTCATATTATAGTAATTTATTTTCTTTTTCCATTATGGTAAACAGTGTTTGAGTGTCAAATAATGTAAATAATGAAAATGTGTAATGGTTATAAAATGGGCTTCATATTTAATTTCAATATATAATATTACATCAAAATATAAGTTCTTATTCTTTCTTATGATTTTGGGGGGAAATATGACCAGGACATGTTCTTGTCATGCGATATATAGGTATAAGCGATGAAAAAAAAAAATCTAAAAATAAGCACAATAATTATAAACATATCTTCATCTGATTTCTCTACGCTATCTTACTTTTTCCTTCACCAAAAGTTAATTGTGATTGTGAACTAGAGCAAAGAGAGCAGATTGCTGTGTTTAACTTGCTTTCGGTGTGTTACTATGTATGAACGTGTTCATTTGTTGACAATATCAAGCTAATGCATTGGCGATTCCTTCAAAGCAGTGGAGCTCCAGGAGGGCCAGTTCCTTTAACAATACTCACTCTGTGTGTATCTGAATAGAGCTGAAAAACCAAGAGCGCATCAATGTCCTTTCATCCGCATCTCCACTCTGCCCCAGCGGAGACACATACAAACTCTGATGGATATGCACTTTGAACACACATGCTATTGCTGAAACACAAACAGGTTGTGCTCTATTTGGGCTTCCGTTGACTTTTTGGAATATAAAAAGGGAAAGGATTTAAGTACAGAAAGCCAGATGGCCAAAAGGGCAAATGTCTGTGGAGAACAAAAGGAACAGAAATGTCATCCTCTTAACAGATCACCAATTACGCAGCAACTTAGAGAACAACCTACTCAATCCCTGAAGAGATAATGATGCCTGCGCCAGACTTTTAAAACCAACAATTAAAAGCAAGCTCAATGAGGAGGAAGATACTGTTCGCTGGAAGGGAGAAAAGAGGAGAGTATAAAAAGAAACAAAGTCTGTTTGTATATATATGAAATTGCTTATAAAGTTACAGCAAATGGCTAGTGTGCTTCTAGCAAACGTCCCGAGCAATAAAAGCAGGCAGTCTTTCACACACAGTCTCTTTCTCTCTCCAAGAGGACCCACTTCAGCTCAGGTGACAAACTTATTTGGCCTTGTGTTCTTGATTCAGTCCCAAGGTGGCCATTTCACTAAGCACCTAGGAATACAGCCATTGCAATTTACCCCTAAACTACCTCCAGATGGACGTCACCATGCAACATGCTCTTTGCCTGATGCCAAACAAAGCATTTTTTCTGTCTAGAAAAAGCTACAAAAAAGAAGAATGCAAATAATAAATAATGATTATTGCATACATAATGTCTGACTGTATTAAGACTGACCACTCTGAGCAAAGCAGAAGTGAGACAAGACATTTGGAGACAGGATGAGATGATAGGAGACAAGAAGTCAGTCTGCCACAGAACTGAGAACCTGGACGAGTTCCACTAATAGGGGCAATTTCCTGCCTATGCGCGTGCACACACACACACAGTACGGCTTTAATGTTTTTAGTCATTAGTAAACATGGGCAGTACAGTCCTACAACTTTGAAGGTCTGCCAACATGCCTCACACAAAAACAGTTTTTTGTTTGTTTGTTTGGGTTTTTTTGCGGGTGCAAGGACACATCAGACTGATCGAAAGTGACAGTAAAGACATTTCTAATTTTACAAAAGATTTCTATTTCATATAAATGCTGATCTTCTGAGCAAAGAATCCTGAAGAAAATTTCCACAATAGGCAGCACAACCGTTTTCAACAATGATGATAAGAAATGTTTCTTGAGCACCAATTAAGTATATTAGAATGATTTCTGAAGGATCATGTGACACTGAAGACCATCACAGAAATAAATTACATTTTAAAACACACAAGAAAAAACACTGTTATTTTAAATTCTAATAATAGTTCACAATATTGCTGTTTTTACTGCTTTTTTGATCAAATAAATGTAGCCTTGGTGAGCATTAAAGGCTTCTTTCAAAAACATTTCAAAATCTTACAACCATAAAATTTTGAAATGTTTTTAAGCAGAAGACTTGAAAGGTTCTTAAGATCATGATATCAAATGTATTCAAATGTGTCTAAACATTTGACTAGCAGTTTATATTTTTCTCTCTCTATCTGTGTGTTTTTCACACCTGAGGGTCATCTGAGACAAGCCTGGGCCACTGACCCAGCGACCAAGCAACACTTACACACAAACACACTTTAAGCATTGAAAGGAAACCAGCTTGTAAAATTTCATTCTCCCCAGGTGAGAAAGTCCCCCTCCACATATGCATGGTCATTCTCTAATGCTCTAACTCACATTTTAGAAACTCCCTTCACATGCAATCTCCAGTTATTCTACAGTTTCCAGCTGTAATGCAAATGTGAATGCATCTGATGCTGAGTGTGTGTGGGTGTGCACACCCATGCAGATTGTGGGGATTTCCTGAGTACGTCACAGATTATAATAATTAAGTTAAATTCAAAAGGCAAGATCAAAAATGAAACTTCAATAGCACGCCATCTGAAGGCTTAGACCTGACAAATGGCCCAGCTATTACAGACATAAATCAAGCAAACAGATATGTTTAGTGTGAGATAGATCACAAGTCACAGTAATCCTAAACTATAGAAATCAGAGATGTGGTTAACCAGGCCTCCAGGAGGAGAGGGGATCTTAAGAGGAGGTTATGTTCTATATGGTGATGGTCTGATTATATTTACTGTAGTCTCTCATTAACTAAGATAAGTTCAATTCTCATCATAACAGAACTGCTACTCTGTGTTATTTTGGCCTGTGTCATGTGTGCTCCTTTAAGATTACAAATCATAAAGATGCTCACAAAGCAGAATTTTTAGCAGCCATTACTCTAGTCTTCAGTGTCACATGATTCTTCAGAAATCATTCTAATATGCTCACTTGCTGCTCAAGAAACATTTCTTCTTATCATCAGTTTTGAAAACAGTTATGCTGCTTAATATTTTTTGTGAAACACATGATTTTTTTTTTCCAGGATGAAATATATTTATTTTAGAACAGCAGTTATTTGAAATAGAAATCTTCTCTAACATTATAAATGTATTTTCAAATGTAGTCAATTTTTAAATAGTCAATTTGATGCATTTTAAAAATAGTATATAAATACCTAATTAAAATCTCTCTCTCTCTCTCTCTCTCTCTCTCTCTATATATATATATATATAAATAAATAGTATTGATTGGCAGTCAATGGAGAAAGATGCTTAAGATAACAAGATGCTTAAGATAACAAGATGCTGTAGTAACACTATTTGCCAGCAGGGCTAACTAAACTATGCTAACTAACCAAACCTTGACCCCTACTAGAAATATTCATAGATCTCGTATTCTGAAACAGAGCAAAGGATGAGTTAACAGGGAAAGTGGCCTGTACTGAATTAACTAGTAACTTGAAGAAAAAAGTCCCAGTTAATGTTCCAGATTAATATGTGTCTGGGAAACTGGCCATTTATGTTTTATGAATACCAGATTTGAGCCATAATTCTGTCACAATCCTTAGTCGACTGATGTAATTCTTCCAGCAGTGCCAAGTTTTCATGTGATTGTCTTGACTTGCAGCATTCATGCTGTTTTTTCCCCCAAATCCAAATCAGAGGTTAGAGTGTTCAGCAATGCAACTGACTTGACTGAATAAAAAGCAAGCATGACTAATCAATTCCTGAACATTCTGCTCACATTGTCTGAGCTAATTTCCAAACATAAAGCCAGACTCTTGCACTCTCTCTCAGAAACACTCATTGTGCAATAAATTCATTCTCAACAGGAAATACAGTCCCCAAGTCAAGTCACTTAATGGTCACTCTGCTATTTGCTATGTAAACTTGTATGCATATACGTATAGCTCATATATGTTTGAATAGGTAAATTACTAGTCTTATGTAGCTTGGTTGCAGCACACTGAACTACAGTCTGTCCTTCACACCACCATTCAAATGTTTATGTTTGGACCTGTGCTGACTGAGGGCTCACTACACTGAGAACTGCTGCATCCCTATATGAATCCAACACAGACATGATTGAAACACAGCAAAAAATGTCAGAAAATAATAGAGAAACAGGAATTTGGAGAAAAGGGAGGGATTTACAAACAGCCTCTGACCAGATATCTCTCGTCATCTTTCATCTGGGGTGTGCGGATCAAGTGATTCTGCTCTCCTCTCCAGTCCCCAAAACGACGAAAAAAGTAATTGGAGAGGAAACGGTTAATGGGATCCCTGATGATGTTTATATAGACAGGCTGTTCTATCCTAAATCTGAAAAGAAAGAAAGAGACAAAGAGGATGAGCACTGAATTGTTCACTAATTTAATAGCAGCAAACAATGTTTGGTTGCATTTTATCTTGGATTAATCAGACATATTCTGATAAATAAATTCCTGATTTGCTTACCTTGTGAAATTGAGAAAGTGAACATGTCTGGTGTACAGAAAAGGCTGCGGAATAGTGCTAATGTTTCTCATCAAATCCACCTGGCAAAAAATCAACACAAATAAACAGATCAAAATGCATGTTACATAACCAATTATGACCATCTCTTTATACAACAACACTGACAATTTAACAAAACAAAACAAAACAGCACGTTACAATCGCAGAGCAGCAGTTATCTGGTAGTAATAATACAATTCTTTTTATTTTTACAAAAAATAATTTAACCACCAAAAGCATACTGTATGCTACATGAAATGTAATTACTATATACATTATTCCTGTCAAATAAATAAAACATAATTAGACACAACTAATTAAAACTACTGTCCAACAGTCTGTGTATAGCATATGAGAACACAACCACATCACACGTGTGCTTTCTTCAGTTGCTATAAAACAATTATTCTTCAGAAACAGCAGTGGATCCATTTCAAAAACTAAACCATAAATGCAAAAACACTGCAAACAGACATCATCTCTCCAAGTTTGAAAATCACACACACCAAGGAAACATTCCTCACTTGGATAGTGCATGGTGCAGTGGAAAGTTATTAGGTCATCTGATGAGACTGACTTCTCATTACCCTAATGTTTCCTAATGAGGGCCAGCTGGGGCCCCAGTCAGCTCTGATAGAGCCCATGTGTCCCTAAATGCATGTTACAGTCTCTAAAAACACACACACACAGGCATAAGGAAACTTAACAATCCCTATAACGGATCACCATATGAAGAACGGGATGGCGTAATGTTGGTCTGGTGTGCCAGGACGGTGTGTAGAGTGCAGCTTCCTGTAGCGCTCAACAATAGATTCCAGAAGTTTCCAGTTTGGAAAAGACCACCCTCAGAATTGAGATTTCATACCAAAACCTAAACCTCTTCATGTTCCTTGACCCACATCTCTATCATCAGCTAATCACAATGTAACAAGTGCTCTACTCAAGCTTCAATCCTTTATCAAATGCTGCGTCAAAGCCAAAACACACAAAGTCTGTAACAACCTGAGGTAGTGACATCATCTCAATGAGAAAATTTCCTGTTCCGTAAACGGTTATACAGGCACACACATAGCCATACACTGTATTAAGTAATGATAAAAGAGGTGTTGGTAGGACCACATCATAAGTAGCACCTCAGGTTGTGTAAACGGTCAGTGGTTTGGTGCATTGAGGCTAATTAAAATATCTTATTAGAATGACATAACGGAACACAAGAATATTTTGCTAACTGTTACACAATTCAGGTCACTGTAGAATTTATTTTAGACAAACCTGGCTTACAATGACCAAAAGTAACATTTAAGACTAACATATCTTGAAGAGTCGTATGGACCACTTTTATGATGGCCCTCCATTTATTGTAACAGCAGAGTCTTCAGAACTTCTCCATTTGAGTGCCATGGAGGGAAAGCCATAGAGGTTGCGAAAACATGAGGGTGAGTAAATTGTAGTTATTGGCAGTTGACAGACATTCATTTTTGTGTGAACTATCCATTTAATAACAAAACCTTGTTCTACACTATCACATAACAAAGTGATCATTATGATCGTTTAATGGAGAGGAGGTTCATTTGTTCTCGTCTTGTTGAAATGTCGGTTAAAAACAGACTGAACATTCCCTCTAACACACACAAATAAACTTTCTTCTCTAAATGAGTTTTATGACCCTTATCCTGCAGTGAAATTTGCATTTGTTTAGGAGACTGTGCAGATGCTCCAAGGCCACAAACAGGTAATCAGTCACAATCACAGCTGTCAGCCAGAGAAAACAAGGACTGGAAATGCACTTAATGCGCACAAGGAAAGTTATGCTAATTATGGACAAAGCCTATGGAATCATTTTCCAAGCATGGTCAATGGTTTATTAGATGATTCAGTTTGACTTCTGTATTAATGATCCAATCAAAACCAAATGTTAAATACTTATTTATTAAGTAATTCAATCAGTTTTTTAAAAAACATACACTATCAGTCATGTTTTTACTGGAGAAATTAATTATATGGATTAAGAACTCTATTTTCTTATTGATGGATTTGCTTATTACAAACATGCAGCTTTTTTGCTGCACTACACATTAATTGATGGCCTTGTGAATTACTTGTGGATTATTGTCATGTTGTTATCAGCTGTTTGGACTCTGACGGCACCCATTCACTACAGATGATCCATTTTTCAAAATATCTTCAATAGTGTTCCACAGAAGAGAGTCATACAGGTTTGGAATGACAGAGAACATACTAAAAATACATCACATTGCGATTTATTTTCTTTGGACACACACCAGAGTTTAGGGCAGTTAGTTTTTCTGATGGCGATGAAACCTGTATGTGTTCCCAGCCTACCACTGTAAACACACACATTTAATATTAGCTTTGAGTATTTACTGTACATCTAACCAGTTTACTCTCTAAAATCTATGAATAATGTTTCACTCACAAAATCATTTTATTCAAGAAGGTCCCATAATGTCCAGACAGAATTATGAGTGTACTCCAGGATATGGATAGAATTCCAGTCAAAAAGTTCATTTTCACGTTAGTCACTTTTATTTCACTCTCCCACTCAACAAGTGTATATGAGTGTTATTTAATCAGCTTATTTATTTTAACTTTTCATAGGTTGAGTTTAGCAGCGTGGAGGTGTGACGGTTTGACTTGACCCAAACGGGATGACAGAATATTTTCTTTTCCTCTCCGCAAGGGAGGAAAGTGTGTATTTTTCTCCACAATGAGTGCCATTCGGATGTGTTTCATTGCCGCTGGCATTCAGCGAGAATTTCCCTTGGCAAACACCTTTATTTAATCACATCAGTTTTCATCATAGTATGCTTTTTATTTTGCTATACTTTTTGCTTGCTATTCAATTTCTCAGATGCATTAGTTGCCTCATACACACACACACCCATCCACTGACCTGCTCATGCTTTGTGAGTCTGGTTTTGTTATGGATGTCAGAGGACACCAGGTTGAACTGGTGCTTTTCTGCCAGAATCCTCAGCAGCAGGACGACTGTTCGACTTCCACACTTGCCAACCCTGTTGTAGATCACCTGACTTGGGAATGGCAGCTCCTAGACACACAGACATCGAAATACATAGTTAATAGGAAGAAGAAAAAACAAAGAAGAAATGCAACAATACAATATTGAAAGTCTGGCCAGTTCTGATTGACATAAACATTTTTATATTGTGTTCAATTAATGTTAGTGCTAGATGACGGTGAAAATGATCTAATTAAATTAGTGGACATAATCAAAGTCAGTCAGATAGGGCTGATTTTAATCGTGATGACAATTTCTTCTTCTCTCGTTTTAAGCATAATTATGCAATATTTGCCTGGTGGTTTTTTATCCTGAAAACATACAGGACAGGAACAATCCCCCCTGGAATAACCTGGGGTTAACTGTCCCACTCAATAACACAATGGTGATACTGTAGCTCAGGTGTGGGACTAAAAGCCTCCAGTTTCCAGCTCAGATCTTTATTCACTACTCCACACCACCCAAAGAATGATTCTTTAAGAGAGAGTCGGAGGAAATTTGTAAATTCCTGGATGAACATCCAGTGTGGAAGGAGGAATGGAATTCCCTGTAGGCCAGCATCCCAGATGATTCTTGGAGAGCTTCTTTGTCCCCTCTGTGTGTGTGTTTGTATGAGAAATGCTCCTGAGAGAAAACATTTGTGTCAAAAGCAGTGTGACAGGATTTTTTGTGTTTATGTTTGAATGTGTGACAAGGTTTTTAACCTGACTACAATAGTCACTCTTACTTTTATTCAGGTCTGTAAACACTAGCTAAACAAGACCCCCTTCATGCCTTTCATTATTCGTTCTCTCTCAGTATCACTCTCAATAGTGTGGAACAGCATTCTCTCAAAACAAGAAATACGGTTCAAGTTCACAGAGAATGCTCTCTTTTCACCTCATGTGCACACACACACATAAGAGGCCTTGTGTGAGCCCAGCTGCCTTGCTAATTCTCCCCCATCCTGTTTTCCTTCACTCAGTCTCCATTTCTCTACCTCTCTGGACATTTATTCCTTTCTCACTCTTCTTCTTCCCCTTGAGTAATATCAAGATAATCACACCTCTGCATTTCATCTGTTAGCTCATTACTGTTCTGAGGAAATGTCCACCTGTATATGCCTTCCTTCTCTTTTACTGCTAAATAAATGCATCATCTGATTTTAGATTGTTCTGTTTCAGCAGCCATTTATAGATCCATTATATCTACTCCATTCATAATTTGAGGCAGTCAGATTTTATTTTTTTAATACTATTATTCAGCAAGAATGTACTGAATTGCTCAAAAGTGAAAGACATTTTAAAATAAATGGCATTCTTTTCAACTTTCTATTCATCAAAATTAATCTTGAAAAAAAGTATCATGGTTTCCACAGAACTATTAATCACCAAATCAGGATATTAGGGTGATTTCTGAAGGATCACGTGACACTGAAGACTGGAGTAAATGCTGCTGAAAATTCAGCTTTGCCATTATAGAAATAAATTACATTTAAAATATTCTGAAATAGAAAATGGTTATTTTAAATTGTAATAATATTTCAAATAGTCCCATTTTTACTGTATTTATGATCAAACAAATGCAGCCTTGGTGAGCTGAGAGTAAGAGATCATTTAAAAAATATTTAAAAAAAATAGACTTTTAAATTACCTCAAATTTTTGAACGGTTGTGTCGATTTATGGATTTAGCAAAAGCTTTTACCCAAAACAATTCACCATACATTTGATTTTTTATGTAACAGTACATAATCAGTACAGGCACACATATCGAAGTTGTGACCTTGATGTTGCTTGCATACTTTACAGATGCTGTTAGATACTACTTGTACAGTGATAAAACCGAAACTGACATACTTTGCGGTTGCATTTTTGTAGTATGTTTGTGTGCACACTATGATAAGTATGTGGAGCTCTTGATAAATCTTGATAAAATAAAGGTCTCTTCATAGTTTGTGTGCTTACAGACTCTGAGCTTGTTTTTCCACAGCTGTGAGATGTTAAAACTGGTTATCATCATTGCTGGCTTGGGGTCTTTCAGTAACTGCGGGGGTTGCAGCTACCAAAGATCTTCTCAATATACAGATCCACACTAAACATTATTACCTAGGAAAATAGTGAAGCTTTATATAGACAGGTATATCTTTTTATAGTGAACAAAAGTGGTCCTAGTAGAAAGGGGGATGATTTATACACATGCACACATTGAACTGGACTTTGATTACATTACTTTCACATTCAGGAAGTCATATTTTCCAAATGTTTTACTCTGAGCTGTAAAATTTTCTATATAAATTTTTATATATACACACATGTGGTTTCAACCATCTGTCTCTAGGGTTTATGTCAATATCACTTGTGAGGTGATTCTGTATATATATATATATATATATATATAAAGTGAAGAGTAGTATGCTAGTATGATATTCTGAATTATCCTGAGCACCCCAAGCAAATGAGGCTAAAGCAAACATAGTTTATCTCTTACTAAATCATATCAAGCTTAAACACCACTATAATTAAATATGGGTCTGTTTGAGGCTCTCTGTCTTTGGACAGCTGCCGATGCACACAGTCTCATCTTTGTCCTTCTTTGTGGCTCAGAGTCAAAAATGAGCTTCAGTCTTACACAGGCCAGTGAAAAAAACTCTTTTGTCTTCTCGTTATATACAGTATAACTAACATATATTAGGTATATGTTAGTTATTACTGCTGTAAATCTAAAAATTAAATTACAAATATTTATGTAATTAATCACAATTAATGACACCTAACATTAAAATTTGTTATCATAAATATATTTTCACACTGAATCTCCAAATTAATGTAGAAACAACATAAAGGCAGTATATTTTAAATATTTGCATAATGTCATCTTTTTACTAAGTACTATGGATGAAGGCAAACATCAATAATGATACTGAAATACTGAATGAGTCAATATAGGCATTCAACATTACAGTAAAATGTGCTATCATTTAATATTTAATACAACTAAACTGTTATACAACATTAAAAATATTATAACTTTTAATTTAAGTAAAACAATCTTCACTTAAAAGCATTATAATAAATGAATCTGATACATTAATGGGCTATTATTTTTGACAGCCCTAATATGTATCAGCCAGCACTGAAATAACAGCAGATTTTGGAGTGTGTATGCAAGTGCAAGTGCAAGTACACACACACACACACACACACACACACACACACACACACAAAAGACTTGCATACACAATCACAAATCTGCTGTTACTCCAAGTCTGGCTTGTTTAGGGAAGATCCTACAAAATAAAACTTATACTACAATACTTTTCCTTTGACATAGAGCTAAACACTTTCTAAAACACAATTTGCTATGATTATCAGAAATTGTTTTAACAAACCAGATGGTATATTTACAGCACTCCTCATGTGAGGCAGGATATTACATACATTTTACAGTGGTATAGAGGTCTCTCTAGTGTACATTCAATACAGCAAACGTAAGAACTTCCCTCTAGTTAGAAACAATACAACATTGTTTGTACAGTTTACAGTTGTACAGAGCTATCGCTAAAATTCACAAGAGTATTTTTATGGGTGGACCCTCCTCTCCTGCTCTCTTCTGGACTCTTCTGTCATATGCGAGTGCACTTGCACACAGTTCTCAATACTGTCAATGAATCATTCCAGCATTCCAGAGTCTCTGAATCATTTGAACCCATTTCATACAAGAGACACACAAAAACAAAATAGCTGGAAAATGGAAAATAGCACACGTAGTGCAGAGATATTAGAGTTATTCTCTGGAGTTATTTTTAACCACAAAACACTGATTATAACACTGATTACAATCACACTGATAAATCATTTCAAATCTACAGGGAATTTAAAACAAGTGAATTTTGTTTCGCACATGTAACAAGTGCTTCAAGACTCTCTTCTTAAAACGACTGTGTCCTATAACATATCTAATGACTCGTTTTTCAACAAGTCCCTATAAAAACCATGGACAAACCACAGTGATGGCTTCAACCCTACTATTATGAAGCAGCTCCATCGTTCATCCTCTGAGTAAACCCAGCTGAAACTTTCACTAGGTTTAACCTCTTTTGCAGAGTGCGTGTAATGACACTCCTCTTAAATCAAGTTTGTTCTTTGCACTCATTCTATTTCACTCTTTCTCTCTAATCTGAACATCAGCAAACAGAGCTGTCGTTCCTCTGTAGGAAGTGCTGATAAGATGAGCTGTCATGAGTGTTTCTTTTTTTAATTTTGGTGTTTTTAGTCCATGTCGTTTATATGCTAGCATACTTCAAATGTTAATAAAATACAATAAAATAATAAATATTTTTCTTCCAGAGAAATTGAGCAAAAATACTCATACTACAACTTTTTTTATTTTTGCATGTTTTTGCCAGGCAGTGATGTAAACTAAAGTCTAATAGCTATTAATAAAACTCCCTACAATACCACTGAAACTTCCTCTTTCATTAGCGAACACATCAACACAGGAAATAAAACTGCATTTGTCAAACCATTTCATCGGGTTGTTAAATGTGAATGTGTGACTGTGTGTGTGTGTGTGACCTTCTATTCACTGTCAAATGTAGTGTGAGAAGGCCAAAATAAGAGGACAACTGAAGACAGGGATATTTTGTGCAGTACATTTTGAATTAGAGGAAAACAAGAGACATAAAAAGAGTTCGACATTGCAAAAAACAACTTACCCTTGGTGTAGGAGGCCCATGGTCATCAACAAAAGTGGATTCTCCTGTAAAGAAAATTGAGTGTCAGAGTGAGCTGCTTACATAAAACATCTGTTATTTAGTAAATCATAAGCTTAGAGAGCAATGTAGACAAAACAAAATGTTTTAGCGCATTTAGTGAAAAACTGTATTTTGAAATAGAGCAGATTCAGCATCTGAGATGTATCAGCACTGAAAATCCGCATGGGAGCCAGATGACATCCACTACGAGAAAACGGAAGAAGTGTGTTTCTGTGGGTGTTTTGAGAGAGAATTGGTCTCTTAATACAACGCCTTCTGTGGTACAGTAGTGGCTATACAGGAGGAGACATTCTTTCATCTCAAACAAGGGTCTTCTTTTTAACCTCCACTCCAGATGGCACGCTGGAATCAGTGCTGTGCTTCCTGTGTTAAATGGATAGTTCACCCAGAAATTAAAATTCTGTCATCATTTACTCACCCTCATGTTGAGTGAACATTGACCACAGCTGTCAAGCAAGATTTTTAGTGAATTATAAACAACATTTTGGTCTGTTTCTCACACAAACGATCATATGGCTTTCGAAGACTTATAAGAATATAGTGCATAAGTCACATGGACTTGGCTGCTTTTATGGTGCTTTTATACCTTTTTGGAGCTGGTCCCCATTCGCTTTCATTGTGTTGAACAGAACAGCTCAGAAAACTATATATTTCCATTTTTGTTGCATGCAATAAACACAGTCATACAGGCTTGGAATGATATGAGGGTGAGTAATTTATGACAGTATTTTCATTTGCACATTAAGGTGCACTGCTCCTTTAATGCTATCTGTTGTGCACTGGCTGTGTCTGTCTGCTGAATAAATAACTCATCCAGCAACACAGAGCTGCTATACTTCTCAGCCTATCTTCAACTTTCTCAGTATGAGGGTGAGTAAAAGAATGAGATATTCATAGACAAAGATCGATGCATTCTCATCCTCCGAGCAAGAAGTCATAAATCATGAATAGTTTCGGCACAGATAAATCACAACCCGAATGGAAGGTGACATGCAGAGCACGAACTACTGTACAACACAGAGTTCCAGACTGATGGTGTCCGCAATGTAACATCTTTCAATATGTGCCACACTTGCATTTGCATGTATAAGTAAAAATGCTCTCCTGAGGCATAATTCTTGTGTTTACTAAATTATATAAACTACTATTCAAAAGTTTGGGGTCAGTAAGTTTAAAAAACATTTATTTGAAATATTCTGTAACAATACAAAACATCTTTATTGATTGATACCAAAACCTTGAACCCAAATCGAGGTCAAGGGGATCTAAATATCACATATCTCAGTTTCTCTGTAATCCATCAGAAGACCTCATGTTGCTGTTTTCGTGGCTGCTGTCAGCACTGAGATCTTGTTAATGGGGCCATATGTCTTCTTAAACATGCACACTATGTATACACACTATACTCATGTGGACTCATATGCTGCTGAGTGACACACAAGATGTGAAGAGGTTGTTTCAGTCCACTCCATTTTTAAAGAGTTATTATGGTAAGTGCCTTTGAAAAAAAAACATCTGAAACCAAAAGAAAATTTTAAAAAACAGTAAGTTTACAATCTTGTACCATTTTCTGGATTAAGTGAAGGATTGGTTGACAGTAACAAAATATAAAGATAAAAGTGTTAAAATTTCAGCATTTCAATGTAAAACAGATTCTTCTACTGAAGTCCATTCTATACTGCTGTTAAAATTGCCTATTTAGGCCCCAGAATGACCTTGTCCTAAAATGTACTTGTCACTACCATCAGGATTATACAGTTTGTGGGGGGCTTGCTCAATTATCCACTGAAAGCCCCACTGCCTTGCTTACCCCCCACGACAGCACCCTCTGTCCAGGCTTTGGTCTGCATCTCACTTCATCTGATACTGGACCTTCATAACCCCTCAGAGCCAGTTAGCACCTCCACTAACTACCCGTCCTGGCTGCAGTCCTCTGGGGGTCAGATTCCCAGACTGCAGGAGAGTCATTCAGGTCGCCAGGCTTGGAAATAATTGGAGACCAAAGCAGTAGAAATGCAAAAATGTAAACAGAAGACTTCTGCAATGATTAGAGTGGGCCAGTTGCATGAAACAGAGAGTGGGCGAAGGCTGGAAAGAAATCAAACAGCAGTGCATTTCTGTCAACTGGTTGTGTTGTAGCCGATTCAAAGTTTGCTTTGGTTATGAGAGGATCATTAATAACCTATAATTAAGACACAAAAAGTCATAATGACATTGATGGAAAAAGCCACCAACTTGGCATACACCCCAGCAGGAACATTTGAAAATAAAACCAATCGTTTTACATAAAAGTAGTCTTTTTTGGCTTTCATAAAGCAAAACATTCTCTGAAATGGAATTTTCTCTACGCATCTGGCTTGGCTTAGGAATGCTGTTGTTTGTGTCGGAATTCCATAAACGTATGCTTTCGGCATGTAATGTTTAATTTGAGTTATGAAATTGGTGACTCTGTAAAGTATGGTTTGGAGATGAGGAGAGCCAGAAATACTCCAGAGACGAAGCAGGAAGCCACACAGGGTCGACGTCTCGGTTGTGAGGTACTGTGAAACACAAAAGCCGCTGGCTATTTTCATCCAGTCGCATTTTCAGATTACATCCTGTAATAATCTGTGACCGCAGGTAGAACATTCTTGAGACGTTTGAGCACTGAAAGACATTGTGAACATGAAGATTAAAGCAAAAAACATCTGGCTCTGGCTCAACATTCTTGTGAACTCAAAGGCTGATTTGATCTGATTTTAGGGAACAAGCAAGCCAAACATCCAAAGCAAACAATGTCAGTCTGAATCTGTTGTCGATTGATGGCCCTCAATGAAATAAATGTATTGACTTCCATAAAATATCTGTAATTCTGTATCTGTAGCTGCATTAAAATGAATAAATGCAAAAAATAATACCAAACAGACCTGCAGTCTATAAGTGACAGCAAAATTGTAATATCACTTTCTGCGCTCCACATCAAATTTATTGCTGTATTTAGAGTTTATTTTCTAATGTGGCATTTTTAAGTCTGACGCAGTTATAATCAGAATTTTCTATACATTTTTTGATTGCAATTAAGTGGAATTTAAACTACTTTCATTTCAATAACCAATGTTACAAAAATTCAGATTTTTCATTAAAAAGTGACTTAAATTGCTCATAAACTCATCAAAAGTTTGATACAGCTGATGTATGCGAGCTTGAACAAGCTTGAAAAATGTAGGCCATTAAGAGAAAAAAAACAGCTAAATAATATAAACAAGAGTCATCATAGTGATTTGATTATTAACAGGATTCAACTGTTTCCATTCCAAATTAGCTCCAGGTGAGTGCTTTACTTGCTTCAGTCCGTAACTGCCAGAACACGTTTGAAATACGACCTTTCAAAAGTCTCAGTTGATCTCATTGTCTTACACCTGCACCGTACTCAATGAAGTAAGTGCTTTAGTGGGTGTGTGACAGACAGGCTGACAGCACACTTATGTACTCTCACACTCCTGCTGGTGTGTAGGCAGCACTAACACGACTGAGACAAGAACATATGGCTGAGGGTTAGAGGGTCCTGAAATAATGACATCAGTCTGGTTAAACACACCCTGTTTAAATAACATCAGAGACGTCTATTTTTTATTTCAGACACCATCATATTCCACCACCCCACGGCACAAAGCAGTATGCATGTTTCTTATTCTGTGTGGCAACACGAGTGCTTCTAGCCGTATGTGGTCGGACTTCACTCAACCCTTTGATTTAGCATGTAGGAGTGGCCCGACATTAAGCCCATCAGTCTAATGACAGTGGGGGGTTTAAGAGTCTCCACCCAGGACTGTTATTCTATAGGTCTGACCCTGTTACTACCTGCCAAATGTGGTAGACATGATGGACATCTGCTTTCCTTTTTTATAAATAATTGCTATGTTATGTTGTTTTAGGAACCATCACCAAGTGAGGTCCTGAAGGAGTCTAGAAAGCTGTGTCAGGATTTATAAGGTGGCTTGCGTCTAATGTTAGCATAGGCATGACTGATTCAACCTCTTATGATTCATTTGTGAGGCTTTGATTTAAAAGTACACCACATTTACGTCACACATAACATCATATGTAGTGTTCAGTGCTCCCCACACACTGAGCAGGAGATCTTTATTGTTCACTGCACTTGAGTCACGCTGATTAAGCATTTGAGCAGTTGTTCAGCATTTTTGTGGAAACCTTTGTACATTTTTCAGATTTTTTTTTTTTTTTTTTTAATTAATAGAAGTCTGTTATAACAATGTGAATGTATTTGCTGTCACTTTATACTGTCACTTTTAATAAGCAGAACAACTGTTCTTAACATTGATAAGATTTTATTTTTTCTTGAGCACCAAATCTGCATATTAGAATGATTTCTGAAGGATCATGTGACACTGAAGACTGGAGTAATGGCTGCTGAAAAATCTGCTTTGCCATCACAGGAATAAATTACATTTAAAAATACATTACAATAAAATAAAAAGCATTTATTTTGCATTATAAAATAATATTAAAAATTCATGTAAGTTTCCAGTTATATATAAATTGATACATTTTGCAATGAAAATACACATGATTTGGATCATTTATAATATGCATGTATCTTTTCTGTAACACATGGTCATGATAAATGTCAAACAACTGTATCTCATATAAGAGGAGGTAAAACAAAGTTACAAACATTTTCTAGATCTAAACCACCACTAATCAGAATCAGAACTAGTTCAAAAGGAAATGTTGTATAACAAAGAATAAGATCTTATTCAAGCTCATGATGTTAAATTTACTCTGTTTGCTTTTACGGAAAACCCAAAACCCAAACATATTAACAAAAGCAATAAGTACAACCAGAAAGAAACTGGCTGCTCAGTATAAGGTTACATTTCTCAGATGGTCCATGAAACACTCATCCAGTGAGGGTAACAGAAAGTAGGTAGGGGTCAGGAACAGTTCACAGTTATTTCCTGTGCATTGGCTATAGTGTACATACCTCTGCTCACCTGCTCTGGCCTTGCCTTACAGGACATGTGCAGTGCTTGGCCACATAAACTGACCTGTGCTCTTTCCCATACTTGCCTACAAAAGAAGCCACATGAAACCACCATTTACAACTAGACCACTAATCAGGGACTTTAGGATTTGCTTAAGTGCAATCCAGCAATATCAAAAACTGTGGTTTTTATGACTTTTTCAGATTACTGGAGTATGTTCTGTGTTATTATGCATGATAACTAATGCTGGCCATACTGTATTTGCAAGTAGCTATAATCATAAATGACAGATTATCAGTTCATACATTCCCTGGCAAACGAAATCATGAACTTGTCTATGCAAACGCTATGCTTTACTGCGCAGAAACGCTAAACGCATGAAATGAAACTGCAAACGTCAAATTTTACTACATTCTGTGTTGTGACAAACCTACGCTTTTGCTCGTGTCGCTCTTGAAATCAACTGAAGTTCTGAATTGGACTTCCTCTTCAGAGTCATCCCCAAAGGTGCCATTCAAAAGAAAAACTGTGGTGGACCCCTGTGAATACAGCATTGAATTGTAGCTTAAACTCTTTCGTCTGCTTCTAACGACAGGAAATATGCTAAATAAACTATCCAAAGGGAGATCCCATTCAGAGTTTTTCTGCAGATTTCCTCTAAAGCAGACATTTGTTGTTTTTATGACTTTGCAAAATAGCAACATTTGTAGCAAGTCATCAAATCCAAACACCGTCATATGTTTTTCTCATCATTGGCGCCCACACAGAACTCTTTTCTGGGGTCGGATAAACCAGGAAGAGCCTGTTAAAAATGGTCTACTTGAATGTGACCTTTGACCTCTAATGCACATACATCTACAGCTAACATATAAGCAGAAAATAAAAATAAAATAAACCATATAATCAAGTAAGACCGTATTTTATAAGCACAGGTGCAACTCAAGGTTACTACCAAAACCAGAGTGTATGAAACCTTAATACACTCTGACAGGAGCCTCAAAGACATTAACACAAATGGCCAACACACATGCTAGTGCACTTACGCACATGCACGTGGCTTACTAAGTAAAACCCAAAGGAAATTACCATGGGATTTGAGTAAGCACTGGAGTATACTGAGTGCCAACGGTTGTAATTTTCCTCAACTGTGAATGAAATGGATCCATCCCCATAGACTCAGTCACTTTTTACCACAGCTGCTCCGGTCTTCAGTGTATTGAACTGCCATACACATGTACAAAACAAGCTTGTGACATCCATAAACCATGAGGTTAAGAGAGCATTAGTAGCAAGGCGAAAACATAACACACAATGGCAGAAGAATCTGGAGGGTCTTTAATTTCCTAAGCAACAAGACACAAACAGAAACCCAGTTGGGTTCTTAACACTGAGGTATTTTCATTCCAGCAAGTCTACTGACTATAAAAGGGAGGGTGTGGCATTTATGCCTTTAAATGTGTCTTTAAATACATCTCCCTATGGCCAATGTAGCCACAACTTACGATACACTGCCATACACGGAGTAACGTTTGGTCACAATGGTGAACTAGTCGTCTAACAGCAAGCTAAATTATTTCTTAACATGCAAGAACATGTCTTCTAAGAAATGCATTAATTCGTGTTCAGGTCTAGTCTACTCTTTAAAGTTTCCCACCATTTTGGGAGGCATGGCAGACCCATATGGAATTGGCCATACATGTGCTGGAATCTGTGTATGTCAAACAGAGCCTTCAGCACATTAAAAAGCTCACTGGAGTACCAGCAAAAACACGAAGAGGCCATTTTATACATCAAGTAAACCTGTCAGCACTAGAAATTGTGATGTGATCCTTCAGGTCAACTGGGGTAGTTGTTTAAACTTTGTGAAATGCATATTTTCAGCCTGGTTTTGAACCCAGCATTGAGTTTGGACAGCTTTACTTGCAAAATAACCTCTGATTGCTTGGAAAATGTAATGGTACTGGGATTCATGAGACAGCGGCAATGGCTTCAATCTCAATTTCCTGGTACTCAACACATGATGCAGTTCCAAGTCTAGCTGACAAGATCCTGAAGACGGAAAGAGAGCGACACAGCAGCTCTGCCTCACTGTCATGACGAATGAGTCTTCGCTCATGAAGCCAGGACACGTGTGGTGGTGATCTGAATCTCTATCATGTGCAGCCCAAAATCTCCCTGAGCTCTGAAACATGAATTTTCTTTATCTTAATTATGTCCTGTTGTCATTAACGTATTGCATAATTATGAGATGTTTAACGTCAGCACTTAATATAAAGAGCTACTGCTGCGACTGACACATCTGTATCCGTTTATGTGGAGAATTTTGTGTTTGTTGTCTATGAAGCAGATCGAAATCGTGTTAAACATTGGTTTTGCTAGTATAGATTTAGCATCATATGGGGAATGTTCTACCCTGTGGCTGTAATGACCTGTGGAGAGACTGTAGATGATTCAAATCCTTTTACAATATGGCCAGTTGCGGTTCAGGGGACGTGAGGTGTACCATGGGATACATATATTTAACACGTATGAATTGTTGCCTATATTTTGAATTATGGTTGTCCTCTGTAACTTATTGTGCACAGGATGTGCTATGATGTTATGCAGGGTTCAGTTGAAGTCTCTGATTTCTTTGACATTTTTAAGAAATACTTCTGAAAAAGCAATTTCTACTTACAAATACCATGTTCAGCTCTTAAAATGACAGTTCAGAATTTGTCACTGCAGCTGGTTTGCTCTCTTTTGTCTGAGCTTGTGTTTGCATTACAATGTTTGGTAGCAGGACAAAACTGTAAAAATGATTGAGGTTTTACAGATATATTAAATTTACAGTGAAAAACTCCATATTTATGATATATAATGTTGAAATACCAACCTACTGAAGTACTAAAATCTGTTTTGTACCTTTATAACACAATGACAAACCACAAAAAACAGGTGGTTATGATAAAGCCACATCAATCAAACCACATCACAAATAGCTTTACCACAAGCTGAGGTAAATGCTAGTATACAGAAAGTGCACACAATGTCATGCACACAAATACAAAACACCATCATAGTAACCACACATGGCACTAAAATAATGCAATAAACATTCATTTAACAACATAAGATGTGACATAAAATTAATATACATAACTGATAAGAAAAAAAACTGAGAAACTTACTGTTAACCAATTAACAGGTTTTTACATTAGCATTTTTACAATTAAAATTACAATAATTTTTTTTACAGTGTGGTTATCAACCATAAAATGAATCTAATTATAAGCTTATTTGTATCTGATAGATTTTTAATATTGGTGAATCCTTTAAAAAAATGTTTACAGTGACTTCAAGACCCAAAGCAGAGAGCCAATGGTTCATTTAAGAAATAAGATGATATCCTAGCAGAAGCATAAACTTATGCAACCTTCACTGAAACACACTGGTTAATGTGTGTACAGTGTATAAACATCATAAAACAAAAGTTTACACATAACTACATGGTACAATATGGCTTGGCTTTGACTTAGTGTGCTTAAACCTCTCTAGTACGTAAATAACAGTTAACGAAACTATGAGTTGTGCTTCAGAAAATGCACTCGTACATAACCAAACTCAGTGTCACTGCACTGTAGAGCGGCCAACAAAACAGACAGGGGGTTTGATTGAAAGCCACAGATACAGGCCAACAGGAGTAAACAGGAAATGAATGTGAGGAAGTCACCCGCTCTAGATTATGCTTTCTCTCTCACTGTCTCCCTCTCATATTGACACACACTTTCACACAGTCAGCCACACACATCACTCCCTCTAGCTCTAAATAACATAGGCTGCACATGTGCAGCACATGTGTATCTTTTCCTGCTCACTCTGCAATAGCAAATATCTTAGAATGAGTGAATAAAATGAGGGCAACAACGAATGGAATATTCCATAGTGGAGGGAAACCAGGCCCTTAGATACTGTATGTATTAGAAATGATTAAGACAAGTATTTACTTAAATCCTCTAAACTAAGAGTATGAGCTCTAAACTAAACAAACAAAATCCATCTTAAATGTGTGGATGAGAACAGGAAATGTAAAAATTGGATGCACTTCCTGCTAAACGTTTTCCCATCACTCCCTCTTGGCCAAGCACTCAAGTGCGAGAGCATAAACAGCGACTGAGTAATTTTAATAGTATAATCAAGTTAAATACATGAAGAACTTGAACTTTTATAAATATTGTTATTATTAAACACATTAAAATATTATAGTTATTAAACTCCATATAACACAATTCTATTATGCGATTAAGTCATGAAGCTCAATAACATGCACAGTTCATGCACAGTAAAGTATGACTTTTATTTAAGTATCAACTTCATCTCAGATGCTTCTCAAATGACAGATAAAATAATAGATTAGAAACAATTTGGAAACTGTTGACAAAGTTAGAATATAGAGCTTTTAAAAATATACATATAGTAGAGCTCAGAAAATTTGGTTTTGGAAGAAATATTTGAGCCTTTTTTGAAATATCTGAATTTTAATAACAGTCTTTGGTTTCATTGCAAATCTGAACATAGGTTTGAGACAAGTTTAAGAAACTGTTCAGATCTCTTCTGAAACTCTAGAGGAGAAATGTGTTTGATTGCTGGGGGTTTGTTTCTGGAAAAAAGTAGCGGTAGCAGGAGACTTAAATGTCTATATCAAGTCTATATTATAGTCCATATTATATAAGTCTTTTCTATGAGCCTGATATAGAAACCAAAGCTAACATTTGGAAAACAAACAAACAAACAAACAAACATCCAATGAAAAACGATAACTAAGCTTGGAAGTGATGACACATCTTCAATGGTGGCTATGCTCCTGGAAAATGACATTAAAAAATACAACTTCCTCTTCTTGAGTTTCCAGGGAGAATTGCTTCATTACAAAAGATATCCAGTGTTATATCAGGGACTTCCTCAAACCATCTGTAAGCGTAAGTGCTGCTTACAACAACTAAGACACTCTGAGATTATCTGCAATCGTGTTATATAGTTATACAATACTGTATATCTAAGACACAAACAAACAATTGTACCTTGCATTTTGTCCCTACACTTCACAATTCCATGAGGCGAATTCTAAAATGTTCTGCAAGAATATCTTTAATTGAAAATTAAATATGCTTCGCTCAGCTCCAGATGTTCCAGATGAGCTACAGGGCTGTTTTATGTGGCAATAACTGACATCTCTCTCTAGGAAAAAAAAACAACAAAAACAGCCAAACCCTAAATAGAGCAAAAAATGATTAAAGGCACATATACTGTGCTTGTGGAAAGCTGTTTCTAGGAATGCCAAAGAGTAAAATGAGGAAACGGTTAATTAGAGGCAATAAGGAAAACAAATTAAGAAACTACGCCACTGGTGTACTAAAAACACAGAGGTTTATAGTGCAATGACATTTATTATCCCACAACTTTTAGCTTCTTAACTATAACATCATGCAATGCCATGTTACATGTTATTTCTAGCGAGTTTAATTCCAAACTAAATTTGTAAGGAGAGACACAAAAGCAATGTACAGTGCTTTTACCATAGATGACAAGTCTAAAAACTCATCTCACTGAAAGGAATTAAATGTCATCATTGACTTAAGTGGAACAGAATGCACTAGAATTCTGTCAAGTTCTGTCAAGGACACTAAAGCTGTAGTATTGAAGTATGAACACTGCATCAAGACTTTATCACTCTTTGGTTATTAGCATCACTGCTTAATACTTTTTCTTATAAATCATTTTAAAGTTGACCAATTTATGATGGTAAATGTAAAATCACCATTGATTGGAAGTGTAAAGTCATCAGCAAAAAAAAACAAAAAAAACTGCTTACTTTATGCAATTTCTATTTTCTATTGTGTCATTATGACATCTCGCACAGCTGGGAAATGCAGAACTTCCTTTAAGGCATTGAAAGGAATTGTTGACCCAAAAATGAAAATTCTGCAGTTTTTCTATGATGCAGCATGGACGTTAATAAATCACATCATTGAAATCACGCTCAAGTGCTTGTCACCAAATACAAAGTTACATAGGATTTTGAATACACACACACACACACATACAATTTAAAATAATAGTTCTCCAATGTAATGCATTTATATAATATTAATGATATTTATTATTTAAATTATAAAATTCATTCCTGTGACAATAACGTGTTTACTGTCACTTTTAGTCAGTTGAATGTTTTTGAAGTAATTCAATTTAAAAATGTTAATTTCTTTATAAAAAAAAAAAAAAAAAAAAAAAAAAAGTAAGAATTAATAAACGGGAGTTTCCGGTCAGTCTAGGTCATCTGCTTTCTATATTATGTTTTAGCAAGGAGATCTGTTCCACAGTTAGATGTTTCATACACAACATTAAGCGTCAGACAGTGTTTGGTCAGGTTCACAGTGGTCTAATGCAAACCTTCACATGTTGCATGGAAGCTATGCTGTGGTTATGGATCAGAAGTCACAGCACAGCTGCACTGGAAAGACTTCCTCTGCATTGAATGTCTCACTTTTCCAAGCCATTTGAGATAGAAAGATATTTCAAGACGGACATTCGTATCAGAATTCGTGTTTAGTGGCTGTGCTGAAAAGCTCTCCGGTTTCACCAGACACATTCTCCCTCTAAAACACTTGTGCTGGGGGACGACACACTGAAAAGACTGTACTCCTCTGCCAGGAATGTCAGGAATGGTTTGTGAAAAACACACGCCAAGCAACACAGAAACACAGACTGCGACACAAACACACTCTCATATGCATTCTCACACATAAACAACTGTTAAACTCAGATAGACTGAAGAATTTACACTAACATATATAGCATATCATGCATACACTCTGATGCTATGTATCCAAACCCCCTTATTTGGGCTGGGTGGTGTTGGGTATAAATAGTGGAGTGGTGTTACGGTGAAGGGCAAGAGGCCACAGAACTCCACCCAACCAGTCTTTTAAAAATACATGCTCTCTCACTCTCTCTCTATAACCAGAGTGTGAACTTGAGGGGAGGGCTTGGGGGGCTTTCACCCCCCTAAAGAAGGCTTGATCCCCCTAAAGCACATCAAAACAAGGGGTCACAGAAAGTAGTCTACTCATAATTTGATGCATTACCTGTAAATATGAAGAGTTGCTGGCTGTGACTGATAATACTCTGGCTGTAATTTTGGCCATGTTTGAAATAGATCATATCATTAACAATACCTGAGCAGCTGAAATAAATACACTATACAACTGTGCTCATTCAGGAACCAGCATTTTTTGTGTGGATGAAGAAAGAACATATTGTGTTTAAAACACAAAATAACATTTGCCCTCTTTAAAGCTGTTAAACTGAATGCACAAAGTAAATATTAACAACAAGTGTGTGGGGTTTATGTGTCAATCAATTGCATGTGAAAGTTGCGTTCATTACTATAATAGTAGGTTGCGGCACTTCTGTTTTTTGGAATTGGACAATAGAAGGGAAAAAAAGCTTTATTTAATTATTATAAATGGAAATATTAAGACCATTAAATGTTCAGCAAAGCTTTAAGTGTTCTTAAATGTTTGGCATATATAAAATGTACAGTTTACATTTGGTGAAATACAAACTAGTCCTTCCTGAATTGCTTTTAGTTATTTTTGTCAACCTTTAAAGGGACAGTTTACCCATAATTTAACCATATGTCATCGTTTATTCACCTTCAGATCCTGCTAAATCTGTATGACTTTCTTTTTTAGAGTACAAAATTAGATATTTTGAGGAATCTTAATGTGGGTCTTTGTCATAAAATTACAGTTCAGAATGACCACAACTGTTAAGCTCCAAAAATTCACCATAAAAGTGGTCATATGAATCATGCACTATATTCTAGACTTCTTAACTCATATAGTATCTTTGTGTGAGAAACGGACTGAAATTTAAAGGAACACTCCACTTTTTTTGAAAATAGGCTCATTTTGCAACTCCTCAAGAGTTAAACAGTTGAGTTTTACCGTTTTTGAATCCATTCAGCCGATCTCCGGGTCTGGCGGTAGCACATTTAGCTTAGCTTAGCATTGATCATTGAATCGGATTAGACCATTAGCATCTCGCTCAAAAATGACCAAAGAGTTTCGATAATTTTCCTATTTAAAGCTTGACTCTTCTGTAGTTACATCGTGTACTAAGACCGACGAAAAATGAAAAGTTGCAATTTTCTAGGCCGATTTGGCTAGGAACTATACTCTCATTCCGGCGTAATAATCAAGGAACTTTGCTGCCGTACCATGGGTGCAGCAGGCGCAATGATATTACGCAGCGCCTGAACGTAGTCCCCAGCTAGGTAACTAGTTATGATATAGCTGGGGACTACTTTTCCGTCGGTCTTAGTAAACGATGTAACTACAGAAGAGTCAAGCTTTAAATAGGAAAATTATCGAAACTCTTTGGTCATTTTTGAGTGAGATGCTAATGGTCTAATCCAATTCAATGATCTATGCTAAGCTAAGATAAAAGTGCTACCGCCAGACTCGGAAATCGGCTGAATGGATTCAAAAACGGTAAAAACTCAACTGTTTAAATCTAGGGGAGTTGTAAAATGAGCCTATTTTCAAAAAAGTGGAGTGTTCCTTTAAGTTGTCATTCTATGATCTTCCCCTCCTGTGAGCTGTTAACTGGAGAACTGCTATCACTGAGTTAGTGTGCTGAACCAAAACATTTAGGCTGATCTGTGAACCAGATCAAATTGTTTATTGAGCTTGAGTAAAAAAAATAAAAAAAAAAAAGTATCTTGAGTTCAGCTCACTGACTCAGTGATCCAGCTGCAGTGGATCTTGCATTAACAATTTGTTTACAGAAAATTATCAGTGAATGATGACTTAAATTTCTGTCTGTTCTTCACACAAAGCAATCATATGATTTCAGAAGACACAAGATATAGGTTTTTATTTTATGGTGCTGTTTTTTGTCTTTTTGGAGCTCCACAGAAATGGCTAATATGAGCTGTCATTGTATGGTGATATGATACATGCATAAAAGGTCAGTAGGATTTTTAAACAAATGAATACTTTTATTCAGCAACGATACATTAAATTAGTCAAAATTGACAGCAAATAGATTTAGAATGTTACAAAATCCTTAAAAAATGTATCACAGTGTACATTAGGTGTATGCTCTCCTTTACAATATGTCCAACAGAACAAAATTACAGGGTTTAGATTGACATAAGGGTGAATAAATTCCAGAATGTTGATTTTTGGAAGGTGAACTATCCCTTTAAGCATGAACTTGTGCCTTCATACCTTACGTTTCTTTTTCCCTTTCTTCTTTTTCTTCCATCATTTCACCTACTCTTCCTTGATCCACCTTGTCATTTTCCATTTCTCTGCCTTTAATGTCATCTCTCCTTTGCATGTCTAACGATAATTATACATTAGTCGCGACTGAAAAGTGACAGGCCAGTCATTTCTCCAGAGGATTGTTTAAAAAAAAAAAAAAAGCTACATTCCTCTGTATGCGCAGCACAAAGAGTTACAATGTTGCTAAAGTGGGTCCAAAACGCAAACCGGCAAATGTCAACCTGAAATGCAAGAAAGGGTCAACCAAAAATACCTCAAAATTATTGAACTTGAGCCTCAAGTCTCTCCCTCTCAGTGATGTGAAAGCTCCTATTGTCTTCAGTGAACTGGACTTTTTACTTTTCTTGGATGGACTGAAGCTTCCTACAGACACTCAAAAATAAAGACTCTTCAATAGTTCTTTGCAGCCCTCCAGATTCAGCAAAGACGCTTGTCTTATCACTGTTTTGGGTCTGTGTGTCACTTCTTATAGATGCTTCAGATTAGAATATTGGTATTATATTCCAGTATATAATTTGTAGGATAAGACTGTGTACTTAATGGCTATTATGAGTCAGTCTTTAGAGAAAACAAATGGAATTCTCCCTATTATTAAGCTGAAACACAAACCTTTAACCACATATATTAATGTCCACACATTTACAGTACACATATGCACAGCCTGATCTAAAAACACACTATCCATCTGCTCTTAGATGCAGATGTCACAACACCATCCAGGAAACTTTTGGGGGGTTTTTCCCCACAGTAAACCACTGCTAAAAGACTCAACGAGACAACATGCAAGCACAAGTGAAGTGAATCTGACTGGAGTAATCTCACTCTCAGATAAAACATCTGAATCTTGGATACAAACAGAGGAAGAGCTTCCCAACTGCTACTAGAACTTCAGGCAGAGACACATCTGTCCTGATGCCTGTAGTTTCAGGGAAAGAGTAACAGCAGGTCATAACAGGAAATATAATCCACAACTAGTAACAGAAAACTTCTCAGGAACTTTGATGACGTTTTAATGATCAACAGACAATACTTTCAGATTGTGTCAGCACATATCAGTAAACCAGGAAAACGACTTCCCCTGCAAATCAGGGGAATTCCAGAAGGGCTCTTCCTAGAAACCCTGCATCTAAATTATATTAATATAAATATATACATGTAAATTCATGTAAATATCTTCAAAATATATACTGTATTTGTGTGTCTTTATATATAGATAATAAATATACACAGTACATACACATATATTATATAAACAAAAACTTGTATTTTGGATGCGCGTAATCGCGATTAATCGTTGCCCAGCAATAACTTGCATATAAAATGTATATAACATTTACAAACAAATTAAGGCCAGCTAGTTCATAAACTCAAAAACTATGGCCTGGAACTGTTGTAATACAAATTATAAAGCCTCCCTCTTTTGCTTTTTCTTATTGTGTTTCTAGTGTTGCATTCCTGTTTTACTGTTTCATTTATTTACCTTAACGAGAGTTCAGCATAGTATCTTAAATGACCTGCTTAAAAGCTCCAAACCTCTGAATGCAGGATGAAGAGGCCAACAGCGGTGAGAATCTCTCCAGAGATCTGAGACCTCAGGGTCAGAACGAATTGGATCACAGCCTCTCCACTCCCTGCCTCCTGTACCTTTCTGGGCTGAAGTTCATCTTCTGTCCAAAATCTTTTTTTTTCTTGGAACAGAAAGCTATTTTTTTCATGACGCCAAGTTCATTTTGGACCAAAGCACAGAGGATGTTCAAGTCCAGCCGCTGTATACAACAGGACTGTACTGGACCTGAAAGCAGGATTACAAATTAATGAGCAGGTTTATATAGGCCCCGAGTAGGGCTGGGCGGTATGACCAAAATTTTATTTCACGGTATGAGAAATTTTATTTCACGGTAACGATATCTTTCACGATATAGTTTTTTATATAGGATGTTAATTCATCATGGAATCCCTCTAGAACTTTTAATGGTTTTTCAGAAAAGCAGATTTTGATTTATGGGTAAAATAGGGTCTGTGGTTAATATTAATTGAAGGTTCTACCACAAGTATGTAAGTTTATGTGCTTGACGAATCGGACAACCACTGTAGCCCTCATGTAACTTAATAGCAACTTACATTCTTAAAACAACACAGTGGCTTCGACATTCATGTTTGAGGTATGACTATACAGTATATATACTCGTATACTCATTTTGCAGACCAAAGGCAAGTCGCTTTAAGTAATGTTAACCCCAGAGAAGAAATATTGCAAAAATTCCTTACAAAATTCCCAATGGAATACAAACTGAACAGCTCTACTGCATAAATTAAATGCAGTGACATGAAAAGATGAGGTGAGAAGTGATGCTTCAAAACACTAGAATGTGCAGTGATTTCAGATTCATTAAATGAGGAACACAAAGGATTCAGAGGTGAAACATTCACACTGAATTTACACTGACACTCACTGAGAGTTTCCTGAGAGAAAAAAAATATCATGCAGGCTTGTGCAACTTGAGCTTGTAAATGTGTGAAGAAAGCAAGATTATCCATGATAAGATGTAAGATATTTTGGGGTGTTTCATAATCTGCATCTGCTGTGGTAAATGTTCCACGTAATCACTATTGCTCAATAAAAGCAAAAAAATATACAGCAATGCTGTCTATCCCTGAGTCATCTTATAAGACACACATTCTTTCAAAGAATAAAAGTGGATGTCACCTACAAATCTATGATCATCATTTTAAACCAAAGTATTTCAAATAACATCACAGAACAGAAACGTTAATTGCATATTTGCTTTTAATGTAAACCAACATTTCTGAAATTAAGACAAACCACAGGACTGAAGGTTGAATTAGCAGAGGAATAGCAAAGCTGCACATAAAATATTGCAATCCACACAACTTAATGTGAGACATATCAGGGTTCAAATAAGAGCAAATTGTTGGTGCGTGTCTTGCTGGCACATCTGTGACCAGGACAGCAAGTCTTAGACATGGTATTCAGAGCAATGTCGGCATACCACAACAAAGTACGAACCACATCCAACAAGAGCAACTGTTGACGCAAGAGGAAGCTGTCTGAAAGTCAGGGTACTAGTATCCAAAAAACATAAACCACAGCTGCCCAACTCACTGCAGAATTAAATGTGCACCTTGACACTCCAGTTTCCACCAAAATAGCTCATCGGGAGCTACACAGGGCCAATATTCATGGTCAGGCTGTTGTAGCCAAACCTTCGGTCACTTACGCCAAATGTTGGTTTCAGTGGTGCCAGCAGCACAAATCTGGGACAATGTGAAACATGTATTGTTCTCTGATGAGTCCACCTTCACTTTCCCACATCCGGGAGAGTTACTGTTCGGAGAAGCCCTAAAGAGGCTTACAACTCGGACGGCTGCATGCCCAGAGGAAAGCACGGGGGTGGATCAGTGATGGTTTGCGCTGCAATACCATGCCATTCCCTACTTTTCTAGATGTCCAACCCCTGTATATGAACAATGTTAACTGTGGTGTCCCTTACAAGCTGCCGGAAATAGCCACTGACGGAACCAAAAGACACAGACATGTCGTTAAAAGTAATGACAGATGCAAAGGTTTACAGCTGATGTAGACTCTTTAAAGACCAACAAGCATGAGGCTGAGTTTTTGATTTATTTTTAGCAAATTAATAGGGCTGCACGATATATTGCATGCGATAGTCATGCGCATTTAGTCAGTAAAGCCGGTTCCGTGATTAGCGCTAAATCTCCATCACCTGTTTTCAAATGGAGCGGCATTTAATACACAGAGCCGTAGTTCACCGACAAGCTACGCAATTCGCGCTCAGAATCGCAGATGAATCGCCTGCGATATTGAACGTGATATTGCGTAGCTTGTCAGTGAACTACGGCTCTGTGTATTAAATTCAGCTCCATTTGAAAACAGGTGATGGAGATTTAGCGCTAATCACGGAACCGGCTTTACTGACTAAATGCGCATGACTATCGCATGCAATATATCGTGCAGCCCTACAGATTAATCATTTTATCCAGCAAGGACTCATTAAATTGTTCAGAATAATCAATCAAACAGTAAAGACATTTATGTAACAAAAGATTTCTATTTCAAATAAATCCCTTTTTAAACTTTCCTCAAAGAATCCTGAAAAAAATTTATCAGCTTCCACAAAAAAAAGATCAACTGTTGAGCACCAAATCAGCATATTCAGCTTTGCCATCACAGGAATAAATGACATTTATAAATGGTTATTTTAAATTGTAAGAAATTCCACAATATTATTCTGTTTACTGCATTTTTGTTCAAATGAATGCAGCATTGGTGAGCTAAGAGACTTCTTTGGATGCCTTTGACACATCGGAAGTGTTTTCTTCTCATCTTCAATAATAATTATGCATTATTAAATATAATTTCATTATTTGCATTTAGCATTGTTTTTACCTAGCTGTCTGTGACCCTATCGGAAGAGACCTAACAACTGAGAATCAGTGAATAAGGTGAATACGTGGCATGAAGGAAGTGATGGCAACGATTGAACCATATGTCTTTGAACATAAGCTGGTACTGTGGAAAACCTGAAAAATTGAAAACAACCAACTTGCCACTTACATATCTTGGCCTACATAAAACATGGAAGCTCAGCGGCATGCACACACGACACAGACACATACACGTACACATTGCCCAAGAAGCGCAGAGCGGTTACACACAACGGGTCGGGCATGGCTCCCCTATCTGCCCAGCATATATTTAAGGTTACTATTTTAGAGCGGGTACTTCTGTTCTTTCACAAGCAGTAAATTAGTAAAACAGAGATGGCTTGCAAACTGTAAAGCAGGGCAGACGGCCCTTCCAAACAAGATATAATGATCTGCCAGAGCACTTCATCCTCATAACCATTTCACTGAGCAATTAGACGTATCTGAATATGGCTATCATGAAACACCTATTTCTGGCTCCTTTAAATAGCATTAACAAAGAAAGACAAGCTAAAATGGAAACACTTGTTGGAAGGCAGTTTGTGGATTATGTTCTCAGGATGAAGCTGGAAAGATCTGAGGATGACATAACCTGTGGAATGTTCTCCATCTTGTGGTAGAAGAGAGTCAGGATTGCATCATTGAGGAGATCAACAACTCTGTCCAAACTGTAAAATGTGGCACTTAAAATCTAAATGCCCCTCAAAGAAAAATAGAAGAGAAAAACGGCTGACAAGAGACAGATGGCACACAACACAAAAAAGATCTTAGGTTGATGGGGGCCAGGAATGACAAGGGACGTAAAGAATGAATTTCCACTTCAAACAAGCAAGTTTTCAGGAATGCTCTTCAATTTGCTGTGTTAATGGCACTGGTAAATGTGCCCCACCCAGAGTACCACTGACTGAGCCACCCACACATTTGTGCAGATGCCAGCTGTGCCCTCATCAACCTTTTGCAAGGAAAACAGTTGGGCAAAAAGCTTCTTAGTTCAAAACACCATGGCGATCTGGCTACCTTAAAATCTGATGCATTATCATCATTAACTCTAATGCGACTTCCTCAGCATCTAGTTCGAGTGAGAGAATCACAGTTGGAAATGTGTTTTTACAGATTTGTGAGATGTTCTTCTCAGAGAATGAGTCCGTGCAGATGTGAAATACCACACCTAGCATATCCCCCTCACCCAAAAGATCCTCACTGACAGACCACTGCCAAAATATGTGACTGTCCTCTCCGAACTCAACACAGCAACGGCGGGAGAACTTGAGCTGAGCTCCAAAAGACATACCAAAGAGAGCAGTACAGAATCACAACACTGCTTCTTCTGTTTCAAATGTCGTCAATGAGTCACTGTGATACATATTTCATCACATTTTCCAAATTTGACTTAAGAATTGATGTTCAAAGTGCTAGAATTGATGTTCAAAGTGAACAGTTTTGCCATTGAAGTCTAGAATAGTTTAATGACTTTGGGGTTTAATTAATCATTAAGTGCTGTAATTGAACTAATTTTGTAATTTTGTAGTGTGGGAAAGATAAATGGTCCAAACCACAACTGCAAACAAAAGTATTGTCTACTTTATGTTTGCAGTTGCGACCTATAACTTTTATCCTCTTTCTCAAACTGTGAAATTACAAGATTAGTTCAATAACTAAAAGGTATTAGACTAAGATTAAGTTAACTGAGATGGGGACAGGGACAGACACACATACTTCAGCTGATACGTGTAGGATCTGCATTACATTTCCATGCTGTCCAACTCAGACTCAATCCAAATTGGAAAAAAGTGCTTGTGGCAACATTTCTGCAAAATGATATTACTTTCCCTTTTCCAAGTTTCACAACACTTTCCAAGCGAAATGTCTAGTGATCTGCTCTAAAAGCGCATTCAGTTTGAAACAGTTGGGCATGAAACTGTCAGTGTTTTATTATGTTAATGCCCAGTAATGAAAGGTATTTGCTCTATCACATTTGAAAATAACATATCACCTACACTAAACCTAACTAAGAGTTTTAAGAGTGTTGGCATTTTTTTGCTTCTATAAGCTCATTTATTACGTCTAATAGTTCACCTGACTCGTACCCGAACATTCTACATTGCAAGTGCAATGCTGTACCAGGTGAGCTATCAAGCAGTTTACTACATCAGAAAATCCATAAATATGGAGCTGGTTATGTAACGCAAATCTCAAAATATATTACCTTACAAATCATTCCCTATGGTGCAAGTGTTTTGAGGTAACAAATATAACCACGTGAAAATTAAGTCTTTATCTTCAATTATCTGCCCCTGTAATCATAATTTGTTTGAAAAGAAATACAAGTTGTTGCTGTTTTACTGACAGTGTATCGTACATTATGAGTACATTTTTGGCAAAAATTTAGAAATAGGCAACTTTCCAATGAGCCTAAGTTGATATTGTCAGTGATTTGATAACTCTTACATCTTAACACTTGACTTCACTTTTGGCTTTGCTCGAGACCAAATGCACTAAATCAGTCTGTATGAATGCAGTCTCGTGGAGCCAGACCTTCAGACTTGATGGCAGAAGGTCTAGGAACCTTGGATGCTTTGAATGGCCAAGGACTGCCCAAGAGGACATATGACTGACAGGTAAAGCAACCAGTCAGGTTTCGTTTTGTGCCGCGTCATGTTTATGGGCGTGGAAATGTCCCCACAATAACAGGCCGGTGTGTAAAACTCTTGGACGTATTTTAAAGAGTCTGTGGCGCGAACTTTACATATTTGACATACTTTCGAAAATCTAGCATTTAGTTGATCCCAATAAGCGCGATGAGCTTTTAAACATGACGGCTTTGTTCTTCAATGAGAGGGTTTAGCGCCACGGCATCTTTGTTTCCAGGTGGAACGTTAAAGAAAGCGACACACGTGTCTCCCGGAAATTCACTAGAATTCAACCAGTCAGATGACGACTTTGAAACTCCAAAATTGTCTCCAGCAAAGTGTGCCATATGCATGAGACGTTCAGCCATTGGTCCGTGGGCGTGACGTCTGAGGCTGACACTAATATGAATGTAGCTTTCACACAGATCATCATTACATTTACACATTTCATACATAAAAGAATATATAAAGAAAAAGAAAGAAGCCAGTGTATGTGAAACAGAGAGAAAATGATGGAGCTCTGATCTTACAAAGGCTATTTGTCCAAGTCAAACATTCAGGAAACCACTTCGGCAAGCAAACCTCCCTCTGTCTATGCACATATTTCACTGAAAGTTCAAATGTCAGATCATAGATCCACATTGTCTGCTGTCCAGTCCTTTCAGAGTCTATAAACCCCTTTCTGTTTTTCCACTCTCATAGGATACTATTCAGTAATGTGGGATTTTAATACTCAATAAACAAGTCGGCAATCTGACAACCGTACGCCCACCAACAACTTACACTGTTTACATTAAATACCCAGCAAAATATGACTGACAGCTCAGCGCACTCATTTCCTGCTGCAAACGCTCCCACCTGCGCCACTCTGGAGGAGTTGGCCTGTGAGTTTAAGAGAGGCACCGTGTAAATCTGTCAGCTGGGGTTGAGTGAGACGAATAAATGAAATAAAAATTAGAATCAATCCCTCGTTTCTTTAGCTGGCCGCTGAAAGCAGGCTGTATAAGAGCGCAAAGATGGCACCTGCCAAAAATCACATGTAAGTGAAGCTCGGCAGAGACTGACATCTAAATGAGGATTACACGCTTGTTTGTGCGTCTGCTTTTATATAACACTGCTTACACTTCTTATGATTGTGATTATGAACCGCAAAGACTGTGAAGCAAAGGTGTTTCAATGGGGATTCTGTTTGAGATCAATGTGTGCAGAGTTTACGTCAATGCATAAAGCGGCTGAAGTCTTCACATTTTCATATGTGTAATTGTTCCAATGTGACTGTCATATGCATCTGGCTAAAGCCTAACGTGCTGCTCCTATAGCTTTGTCTAATTCTGTTTTTTTCCCCCCTCCCTATAAATGGGTCCAGTAAATCAGTCAAGCTATGCTCTTGAACACACTGCTCACACAATCTCACACTCACAAACATCACACGGAAGCCCTTCTGCAGACATACAGTAATGACAGTGGAAACATTCAAAGAGAGAGACATTTGATTGAATAAGGTAAAAAAGGTTAAGAGATTGACTCTTGCTCAGAGTCACAATTGAAGTCAAAATAAAATTATCATTATTTACTTTAAATTAATGCAAAATTTGACTTTAATTTAAAAACTTCCTCTAAAACTACTTATATTTTACATTGTGGATATTAAATGACATGTTTGTAAACAAACAAACAAAAAAGTACATTTTTATGATTTAATAAAGTAGCTTTTCATAAACTCACAAATCCCCTGCAGTTCCCTCTCGGACCCCCAAGGGTTTGGAAACCTTAGTTTGGGAAATCCCGGGATAAACAGACATCAGAAAGGAATTGTAAATGAGAAAAAAGAGAGGGAATGAAGCTGGGACATGATGAAGGCCGGATCCAAATCCGCATCACCCATTTGAACATGTGAGCTCATTGCGAGCTCTGACAGACAGAAGCATTTTGAGGAATCTCTTTCGAGTTTCTCCCACCTTAAAGGTCATATAAGCGCAAATGGTCTATAGTTCAAGCTGTTCAGTAGTAGAGATCTTTACGAGCAGGATGGCTTATAAACCTACAATGAATCAATGAAGATCAAGTTCTCTTGAAGAGTGTTTATGCATGTGTCTGCGGTGGCCTTCCAACATTCCACTCTAATCCATATTAACCAGAGCTAATTCTGTAAGTTGGATGGTTTGTTCAATCATAAAAACCTCTCAGCAGCAGCAGTAATTTAGTGTGTATGTGCGTGATTTTATAGTCCAAGAAGGTCTGAAAGTCAAGGCAACATAACATATTATGATTAATAGCCCAAACACACCCAGTGTTTCTATGACCCTCTAGTCACAAAGAACTGCCCGATCTGCCCAATCTGTCATAAACAGTCCTCAGACAGCAACACAAACACTTCCCCCTCACGTCCGCCTTTTACAAGCATCACAGCAAAGATCACCCCGCTTTCAGTTTGCCAAAACATTCCAATGATTCTACTAACTTTTTTGTTTGCTTTTGAAAGAAGTCTCTTATGCTCACCAAGGCTACATTTATTTGATCAGATAGACAGTACAAACATTATTACAATTTAAAATAACTCTGTTCTATTTGAATATCATTTAAAATGCAATTCATTCCTGACGCTGAATTTTCAGCAGTCATTACTCCAGTCTTCAGTGTCACATGATCCTTCAGAAATCATTCTAATATGGGGATTTGGTGCTCAAGACACATTTGCCAGTCCTTGCTAAATAAAAGTATTCATTTCTTGGAAAAATAAAATATATAAATTACCCTGAACATTACTGTAGTGTAGAAACACTACACTGAAACAACAACAACAACTCCAAAGAGAAACTAGTTGAAAGGTGAAGGTGTACCACTGGAGTGGAAAGACTTATTACCATCTTGAACTTCCTCACACTAGTCGAGCTACATAACAGCGTTGCACTTGAGCACCGTCCAAGAGAGTGATTTAACACACGCGTGTTCACGAATCACAGCCCAGCCAAAAGTAACACCTGCTCTTAAAGTAAACAGGACAGATGCTCATCCTCCTGCTTCAAAAGAGAGAGAGAGAGACTCAGTGACCCCCACTAATATGCTGCATACCAGTCCTCTCTCTCTCTCTCTGGTCTGGAGTTTAAATCCTGATAATGTCCTGATATTTCACCAACACCTACTAACCACCATCACTCTGACACTCTGGAACAGAACAATACTGTCAAACAAATTACAAACACAACAAAAACCAATTACACCACCATTCAAAAGTTTGGGGTCAGTACATTATTTTTTATGAACTTAAAACATTTTATTCAGCAAGGATCCATAAAATTGATCAAAAGTGAAAGTAAAGACATGTATAATGTTTCAAAAGATTTCTGTTTCATATAAATGCTGTTCTTTTGAAATATTAAGCAACTGTTTTCAACATTGATAATTCAGCTTTTTCATTACAGGAATGAATTACAAAATATATTAAAGTGAAAAAAAGGTATTGTAATAATATTCCACAATATTACTGTTTTTACTGTAATTTTGAACAAATGAATGCAGCATAAGAGACGTGTGGACAAACTTTGTGCACACTGCCATCAAACCAAACCCAAGACAGAGCTGCACTTTCTGACAAAATATACAGACGTCCGGGAAAGTTGATCATGAAGTTAGATACACTGATGCAGCACACATTTAATAATGCACTAAACAATGAAACTGTGTCTTATGAAGGGAACACTAATAAGGACTGTGCCAGCATGAGTCTGTCACCACAGTATGAGGGTCAGTGAGTGATCTGACTGGAGTCTGTGTCTCCATCACTAAACACAAGCTCATTATCACTGTTTTTG
>JAFVLL020024633.1:0-40866 GCA_021397915.2 Tor tambroides | reverse complement strand
AATCGATAATTTTTACCCATACAATGTATTTTTGGCTATTGCTACAAATATACCCCAGCGACTTAAGACTGGTTTTGTGGTCCAGGGTCACATATTTTGAAAGCTGAGACTTTGGAATATCCCGGTGCTCCCAATCCGGGCCATTTGCATGTGCAAAAGGCTAGAATAGCCTATCTCAAAATATTATAACTACAATCTTTATTCTCGTAATATTTTGACTTTATTCTCGAAACATTTCGACTTTATTCTCGTAACATTTCGACTTTATTCTTGAAACATTTTCTGTATGAGCAAAAATGAGTATTTTAGGAGTAAGTGACCGCATTGGCGCCTCCATCTGTCCACACTCCACACAGACACTTCAATAGCACACATTTTTCTAGGTTAACATCAGATTGAACGGCCATGTAAAGTTGCTAATACTTACATATTTCAGATGATAAGCCATATTTGAGGTCGATGATTAATAGGCGTTTGGATGTCCTGCCTGATGTACTGTAGCTACCATAGACCAGCCATTAACGATCTGTCCTTCACGGACTGTGTGACTTCGCCTGTGGATTTTTAAATTTTTTTTTTCTGCGACTAAGTGACTAATAAAATTTTGGTTGACCAAGCCTCTTCAGGTCGACTAACGGGTAGTCGACTATTAGGGGGCAGCCCTAATATAAAGTGTTCATCTCAGATATCAGATACACTCTTTTAAAGTTTGAAAACCCCTGCTCTGGCATTATCAAAACAGAATGTTATAATTATATCCACTCAAATCCACTCAAAAAGTGAATGAGAATGAGAATTTTCAATTTTCACCAAACTCGTAAGACCTTCGTTCATCTTCGGAACACAAATTAAGATATTTTTGATGAAATCTGAGAGCTTTCTGACCCTCCACAGACCGCAACACAACTGAAATGTTTCCAATCCTAGAAAGATGGTAAGGACATTGTTAAAATAGTCTATGTGACATGGACATGTTATGAAACTACGAGAATACAAAAATAATGACTTTATTCAACAATTTCTTCTCTTCTGTGTCAGTCTTCGATGCGCATTCACGAGAGTACCACAACACATGCGTGTGTGCATTCCTCTGCTCCTGCGTCAGCAGCATCACATGCATGTGCTGTGGTCCTCTTGTGAATGGCAAAGGAGACTGACACAGAAGAGAAGAATCGTTGAATAGAGTCATTATTTTTGTTTTCTTTGTGCACAAAAAGTATTCTCGTAGCTAAGGTTGAACTGCTGATGCCACATGGTCTATTTTAACAATGTCCTTACTACATTCCTGGCCTTGAAGGTTTCAGTTGCATTGCTGTCTATGGAGGGTCAGAAAGCTCTCGGATTTCATCAAAAATATCTTAATTTGTGTTCTGAAGATGAACGAAGGTCTTACGGCTTTGCAATAGCATGAGCGTGAGTAATTACTGACCAAATTTTTGTTTTTGGGTGAACTATCCCTTTAAAATACACTGATTAAAATATTTCATTGTATCACAACAACAGTACACTACAGAATTTCACAAAAGGGACACAAAGGTTTCATAAAGACAAAGGGTTTGCAAGTTTCAGAAACAAAGTGTTTTGTAGTTGTCATAGATGGTGTAGACAGCTGAACCTACATGTAGACTATCAGCAGGCGCTCTGGAGTATCAGTGTCTGTATGGCTCTCACCCTCACGGGCACACGGTGTGGCCAAAACTGGCTGTGACTGGATGACCCAGACACACACACACAGACGCACACATGCTGAAACGCTGGCCGATAAAATCAATGAGGCTGGCCGAACAGCAACGGGTTTGCATGTGCGGAGGCTGCAGTAGGTTAGCTCAAGGCAGAGGATGGACTGGTGCGATAGTAGACGGCAATAAAAGAGGAAGACACCGTCCGGCATCACAGCGAATGGCCTGACCGCTGGGGCAAGCGGGGATTTAATGGATCTTCATTCCCTCGCCACCTCTTGTTCAACCGCTCTCTCTTCCAGTCACTATCTCTCTCTCATTTTCTTACTCCAAACACGACAATCCATCATAGGGCTGGCAGGGGGGATGGGGCACATGACACTGAAGCCTGAGGCACTTGGCATAGAGCACACACACAAATACACACATGCACACACACATGAGAGTCCAGGCCACTGCCTGTGTCACCTGATATGACATCGCTTAGTCTATAGAGAGGCCACGCGCCCAGCCGAATGGCCCATGATCATAATAGCAAAGGCCATGCTCTGCATTATTGATATATTTAGACCAGGGTTGTCCTGTAGGTCATGAGAATTGCATCACTATGTACTGTACCAGATTCTCAGCATTACCGGGACCGCAGTAGCCGCTCATTGAGCTTGAGAGGGGAGAAATACAGGATGATCCTGCATATTGTGATAGAGATCAGTGGAGCTCAGTGGAAATAGGTGAAGGATTTTGTAATCATTTTGTAAAGGAGACTTAAAGAAAGTAGGTATATTGAGCAATCTGTAATGATATGGGTGTTTTAAGGCATTAGCGGATATGTAATGGTCTTGAATGGACAGATAATATTCTTTATTGTAACTGAAAGAGGTAAATACGGGATATGATTGTGACAGGGGCTTGGAGTAATTCCAAGTTTATCTGTTAATTTAATGATTTCTAGGCTAGTAGTGAAAAAAAAAAGTTGTGAGGTGCTGTAGGGCCCGTTTCACACTAGCCATGTAAGCAGCACTTTTTTTTTCAGCACAGAATCTATTTTTGCTGGGCTGTTCATGCTGAATTAAAGTGACAGTGCATTGTTCATTGTCAAAATAAACATGGGTTGGTTGACACAAAAAAGGAGCAATTTCACCATAAATGCATGTAAGAGGAAGTCTACTGTGTTTCACAGTCACCATATGACTTGGAAAAAAAAATGTAAATGAAAAGGTACTGTTGTACCCACAAAAGCATGTTTAAATTATTTAAATTACAAGTATAGTTTAAGCTGAAGACTTATAAGCTCACACAAACTACATTACACAGCATGTTATATGGTTTAACATGTTATGCAGAGTATGTCAACGATCGCAAACAAAAGCATGTTGATCGAGGACTACACATTCATCAGCGATTCATTTGCATGCTAGAAACAGTGCCCATGTGAAAGCACAAAGTTCATGTGCTGCTTCCGCTCTGTATGTGCATCTAGTGTGAAATGAGCATCAAAAAATTTTTTTTACACATTTACATTAGTGGTTCTCAATTGGTGGGCTGCGAAATGGGTCACAGCTTTTTTTATGCAGATAATAAAATGAAGTTGCCACATAACAGAATAAATATGTTTTCAAAAGGAAGGAGAAACTGCTTAATGTCATTGGCAATGCATCAAATCAAACTCTGTTTTTTTTTTTGCTGCAAATTGTCATTTCCATTTTGCATTTACATGTCACTTGATAAAACAAGCCGGATAGGTTGTGTGACATCCACTTATCCTTAAAAACCATTATTTTCAAATTTAAGTGATTTTTGTTGACACTTTTAAGATTTTCAATGATTTTCATACTTCTCATGTTTGGTCACCCCTTCACACATTTCAACCAAAAATGACATTTCTGTCGTCATTTACTCACCCTCCTCTTACTCCAGTTTCTTTCTTCTGCTAAACACAAAAGAAGGTATTTTGAAGAATGTCGGTAACCAAACAGTTGATGGTAGCCACTGGCTTCCATAGTATTTTTTCCATACTATGGAAGTCAGTGGCTAACAGCAACTCTTTGGTTACCAACATTCTTCAAAATACCTCCTTTTGTGTCAGCTGAAGGAAATTTTAAGGAAATTAGTCTATAAAATGTAGTGTGATGACAGGTCATTGGTAGCCATTTGTGTCTGAAAATTACATACATTACATTACTTTAAATGATTTTTGAAATCATTTTATTAGGGCACATTACAAATCAGAGTAAAAATATATCAAGTAGCGTGAAAGTTGGGTAACGATTAATCATATTAGTAGTAATTAATGATGACACAGATGGGGCACAAATAGCACAGTTTCCTGAAAATGACAATGAAGCACATTTTATAGCATTTATTGATGTTTTTGGCATTACTAGCAGGGACAAGATTGTGGACCAGTAAAGCAGGGACTATAGATGCACATCAGCTTCTGGAGCTTTTACCCTCGTGTGCTGTATGTAGTGGGATGTCTTGCATGCTTATAACTGAGATACTTCCGAAGGATTTTCACTATAATTGTGTTTTCTTGAGTGCAATACTCACCACTTGCTTAAAACAAACTCAAGTGTGGACTGCTTTAATGCACAAGTACTGTCAATGTGATTGTGTCTGTTCACACTAACTCAGAAATAACTGACAAGAAGAGCTTAAGCTGTGCTCAGAGAAATTGCACTTTCACTGACAAGAGCTTTTTTAAATTTATAACTATTGCACATATCTGAGTGGAGTCAATAAGATTTCTCTTTTTTTAAAAAAATATTTATTCAGCAAGGATGCATTACATTGATCAAGAGTGACAGTAAAATCTTTTACATTGTTACATTGTAAATGTATATATAGTAGAGCTAGAAAGAGAGAAAATATTGTGTTGGGTTGGTGCAGGGAGTCAAATATAGTTCACATTTACTGAAAGATTTAAAGAATTTTCTAATAGAGTTTTATGTGCAAAGTGTGTAAAAGCTAAAGCACAATATGCAAATTAAATGCAGCACAGCTAAAATATCAAAATAGACTAAGTAGACAACCAACATGACCCATCTACTATCTAAGCCTCTCTAACTGTGCAAGCAAACAAATCTTACACTGTTTTTTTTTTTACACTGAGTGTCTCTGCCGCAAAAATTGCAGACTATTTCAAGTTAAAAATAGTCCAACTTTTAAAAACCAGTCACAAAATCCTTGCTTTATGTTCTCTTCTACTGCAAACTGTCTAGATGTTTTTGAATGCTAGAACACATCTTGTGTGAACACCCCTTGAAAAACCATTCAGGTCCATTTAGGGTCAGACAAACCCAAAATCAATCTAATTATACAATGCTGCCTTGAGACTGAGTCACTGACTAGTTTTCAGACAACCCACAGACTAGTTGGTTTTGAAAAATATGTAATTTTGCACATCCTTAATAGGTAGATGGGTGATGATAGAGCTGCAGTGTGTGTGTGTTTGTGGTGAGAGGGCAAGATGCTGGGGCAGGGCTAGATTAATAAGCATTTGTAGTATTCAATCAATGTGCCTGCAAGCTAAAGCACCTGATTAGCATGACCCTGTCCTGCACATCAGCACATTCAAGCCTGTGGGAGGCTGATTAAGTGTGAATGCTAATTTTCTTCCACAATGCTGTCAATGAGCGTGAGAGAGAGAGAGTGAAGGAAAGACTGAGAGCAACAGATAGAATGAAAGTTCGAAGACAGCCACTGTCAGGAAGAAAGTGTGTGCATTCATGTCAGTGTGTGAGAGAGCATTATATATGCCCCATGTTTAGCAGCTCAAGCAGCTGGTCACATATTTCATACATGCAGCATTATGAGGGCATATCTTTGAGTTGGTTGGTTAAGCTGCACTCAAGGGATCAACGTTTGGTTGGTTAGCGTAGCCCAGGTAACCCCTGTGAAGTATCAGAACTTGAGGTGAATGAGAATGCTATAACAGATAGCTTTCTGAACAGAAAGCTTAACCTGACGTCCTGTGCTTTAAAAAAAAAGAAGAAGCTACTGATCATCATGTGTACTTCACTCTCAAGGGTCTGCCCGAGCCGGCAGCATTTTGACCTCTGCGTGAATCACAACCGTGACCTGATCCGATCTCCCACCCTCTTGTCTGTTTATGGGACAGGAACCGTCTCATCCTTGCTAGCCATTAGCAGGGCGAGAGGTGAGAGTGCTAATATGGCCCAGGTCATTGTTAGCTGTGGCACAGACTCTGCGAGTGACAGGACATTCTCCACGCACTGCACACTACGGTCTCACTGCTGCGAGAATGAGGGTTGTCTTTTTGAAAAAGGGCCACTTAAAGGACATTTTGTTAGATTTTTAACAGAGTTGTGTGACATTTAGAAATTGGACTAAGAAAGACTTTGAAATGCATTTGAATTGGGGTAGCAATTCAAAATTGAAAATAACTGAAAATCAAAGAAATTGTAATGACTGTAATTTTTTTACTAAAGCCAAACTTTGAATGCTGGCATGACAAAGCCTTGTTTGAAAGTTTTAAAAAGTGTTTAAAGCTGATTTGATGGTTTATTAGACGGACAGACAGATGGATATATGGACAGAAAGACACATGGATAAATGGACAGATGGACAGACAGAAGGATAGAGATAGACGGACAGACGGATAGATAGATAGATAGATAGATAGATAGATAGATAGATAGATAGATAGATAGATAGAGATTCAAGTCTTTAATTGTGATTTTTGTCTTAATTTTAATTGTGATTTTATTTGTAGGAAACCATGGTTAACTTTCGTAAGGGGTGTCCATGACATTCTTTGAAATACCATGGCCCATAAACAGGATAATCATTCAGCACTGTGGTATATATATATATATATATATATATATATATATATATATATATATATACAGTATATATTAAATCACTATGGTATTATCTGATAGCACACAGCCCAGGCCCAGTACTTTTTTATAAGGGTAGATTAATTTTTACAGTGACCTCTTTGAAAAGCATAAATGAAAGAATGGGCTGGTAATATAACTTAAGCAATAGCCCCGGTTGTGTGCAGCTCTGAAACTGAGAACAGCCTCTGATAAAAGCCCCGGTTCACCAGCACAGAGTGCTTTAATAGAAGGCGGCATAACAAAAAACTGCTGCTTTGCTCCTCTCTTTTCCTTGCTTCAGGCTTGACTTGCCCCTGACTCCTCTCTCCTCTTTGCCTATTCCACCATGCTAATAACAACCCCGCAGGCAGTGTTTCTGCCCCTGACAGACCCTCAAACGCTACACAGGGCTTGTGTGAAAATTTCCCTGTGCTCCGTGCCAGTGTCATGCCTGGGGAGTCTGGGCAGATTGCCGAAAGAGACGCGCTTACCCTGGGGCATCATTATCAGTCCAGCTCCCCAAGAAACCTCCATCCTCAAGCCCTCGGTCCACAATAGCCTGACTTGCAGAGCGTACAAGACAAAGAAAATGTACATATTCACACATATTGTAAACTGAGAAGCCTATGTGTTTGATAACACATTACGGACTGGAGGCAAAGCCACAACAAATGTGAAACATGCAATGGATCACAGACAAAATAGCGCGCTGGATCATAGACATAAAATATATCCACACCAAGACGAAACAAATATTTACAGGGCTAAATTACAATGAAATTTACTCCTGTACACTAGGTGGCACTGACCGACAAATACATTTTGTCATTTTACAACAGGTGCATACACCTTTCAGCTTAGGGAATGTCAAAGTGAACAATTTATCAGGCTTAATGCCATTTCTTATCAATACCTGTGAAGAAATATGCCAGATTACATATATATATATATATATATATATATATATATATATATACAGTGCCCTCCAAAATTATTGGAACAGTAAAGACAAAATTGCTCTGTTGGCTGTGGAGTCAAGACATTTACAAATATGATTAAAAGATGAATATGAGACAAAACTACAGAATGTCCCATTTTATTATTAGCCATTTCAACATGTTTTACCAAATAAAAAGAACAGCACTTTTAGAGTTTCATCCCCCTATCTGATGTGAGCATAAGTATTGGAACAGTTGCCTCACAGGTCTTTCTGAGTGATCAGCTGTGTCCAGTTGCATTAATTCTTCAGATATTAAAAGCAGGGAATGTGTCGTATCAGTTATATCCATTACTTCTGTATTCTAAATCCTGCAATCGATGATGACACACAAACCAGGATGAAGCCGAGGGAGCTGACTTGCAAGCAATTTGGATGCTAAAAGAAAAGAGGAAGTCAATTAGAGCTATATCAAAATTAAAGGGCATGGAGAAATCAAGAGTTTGGAAACCACCAGTGACACCAGCAACCAACAACGACCTGATCGGCTGAGAAAGCAACAGTAATTGATGACAGACAAATCATAAAAGCTGTGAAAATTAACCCTAAAAGACGTGTCTGTAAAATCACCAACAACTTCCAGAAAGCTCGGGTGATACTCTGACAATCTACTGTCCTCAGGAGACTTTGACACAGAATTACAGATGCTAACAGCAAGATGCAAACTCTCTTAGACCAGCTCCAAAAATAGAAAGGCAAGATTAGAGTTTGCAAAAAAGCACAAAGGTGAGCCAGAAGAGTTTTGGAACTGTGTTTATGGACCGATGAGACAAAGAAGAACCTTTATCTAAGTGATGGGAAAGCAAAAATGTGGAGAAAAAAGGGGAACTGCAAATGATCCCAAGCATACAGACTCATCTGTAAAGCATGGTGGAGGTGGTGTCATGGCATGAGCATGCATGGCTGTCTCTGGAACAGGCCCTCTCAATTTTACCGATGACTTAATGTATGATGACAGTAGCAGAATGAATTTGGAAAGGTACAAAACCATCTTGCCTACCAATATTCAAGAAAATGCCACCAGATTCATTGGGAAGTGCTTCATATTGCATTAGGACAATGACACAAAACACTCTGCCAGTTCAGTCAAGGAATTTATAAGGGCAAAGAAATGGAAAGTCTTAGATTGCTCAAGTCAATCTCCAGATTTAAATCCAATTGAACATGAATTTCACCAGCTGAAGAGGAGAGTAAAGGCAGAAACTACCCAAAACAAGCAACAATTGGAACTGGCTGCATTAAAGGCTGGGAAAAGTATTTCAAAGGATGAGACCAAGAGTCTGGTGATGTCTATGGGTCACAGATTCACTGCTGTGATTGTGCGCAAGGGATCTGCAACTAAATAATAGCGTTTAATCTTTTATATCTGCCTTATGTTCAACTGTCCCAATACTTATGCTCACATCAATGAGTGGGATGAACTCTAATAGTGCTGTACTTTTTATTTGGTAAAACATGTATGTGTTGAAACGGCTAATAATAAAATGTGACATGCTGTAGTTTTGTCTCATATTCATCTTGAAAATATGATTAAAAATGTCTTGACTCCACAGCCAACAGATCAATTTTGTCTTTACTGTTCCAATACTTATGGAGGGCACTGTATATATATATATATATATATATATATATATATATATACCATTTGAAAGTAAGATTTTTTTAATGCTTTTGAAAGAAGACTGTAATTCTCACCAAGGCTGCATTTATTTGATCAACAGTAAAAACAGTAATATTGTAAAAATGATTACAATTTAAAATAACTTCTAAGTGTAATATATTTTAAAATGTAATTTATTCCTGTGATGCAAAGCTGAATTTTCAGCATCATTACTCCAGTCTTCAGTGTTACACGATCCTTCAGAAATCATTTTAATATGTTGATTTAGAGCTCAGGAAACATTTCTTATTATTATCAATGTTAAAATCAGTTGTGTTGGTTAATATATTTATGGGAACCGTGATACATTTTTCCAGGATTTGATGAATAGAAAATTCAAGAACAATACTGATTTGCAATATAATTTTTTGTAACAATATAGTTACAAAGTCTTTACTGTCACTTTTGATAAATTTAATAGCTCCTTGCTGAATACAAGTATTTTTGCAGCTATTATAATTTTCAAAAAAATGACTGCCTGGTAGTGTACATTAGCAAACTTTGAAAAGAGACCAGGTTTACAAAGCGTTCATGAAATCCATCAAAAAGTCAACTGCAACTGCTATAGATCAAAAGCTCATATCTCACTGGTCAGTCAGTTTGTTTTTTTTAATGGGCTAAAAAAATAGTTTGATGACAGACGAATGTTTGTGCATGATGTAGAATAGAAATCCATTATATCTATTCAAAATCTTGTTTGCAGTGAAAATTCGCCAACAATTGTTCGTTCTCTGTGTGAAAAAGCCCTCAGGCTGGTCAGTCTCCGGCTGTGGTCAGCACAGAGAGCCTGGGGAGAATCTGCTAAACTCTCTTCCTCCTCCAGAGCCTCTGCAGTCATGGTTACAGCACTGCTGCCTGATCCGAGAGGTCAAAACCAAGGTCACAGAGCTGCGAGTTTGCCGGCTGGAGATTTTTATGAGTGAAAGCATGTCTCTATGAGCCCACGTGTGTCCACAGGGCTGATTAGGAATATATGAGGTCTGTGTGTGAGATTCATACCATTTCTAGGAACGTCCACAACCTGTCCAACTCATCCTCTCACTGACCATATAGAAGTTTTACTCTAAGAATGTATTATGCACATTCTGGTATTTTTGTAAAGCATATTCTATCTATTGAAAATATTCCCTACTTTAAAGCATGAAAACGTTAGCTGAGACTCCCATTCACAGTAGCTGAAAATCAAGATGGCATCCTGGTCTCTGAGGACACTTCTGTCACCTTCAAGTCTGTCATTTTAAACGCTTGTGTCAACAATCAATAGATTTAGGTTATTATCTTTTCCTTTCCCACTTTCACATCCCGCCTCACATGCTTTCCTGCCCCCTTCCCTCTTGCCTTGTGGTGTCTTTGTGAATGAGGCTGATGGATGAGAAGGAGTGGTGTGTCCTCTCTGTGCTGTGACTGGTCATGTCAATATCCCTGGGTTAATGTGTGTGTGTGTGTGTGTGTGTGTGTGTGTGTGTGTGTGTGTGTGTGTGTGTGTGTGTGTGTGTGTGTGTGTGTAAGAGAGAGAGTTGAGATTTGAGAGAAGGCTGTTACAGGGCAAGAGGACCGGGGTCAGCACCCAGCACACCTTAATATTTAATCAGACCATTCCCAGAAACTCTACACCCTACAGAGAGAGGGATGAGAAAAAGAGAGGAAGACAGGATAAAAAGAACTCGCAAGGACATACATCTAAAAAAAAATCCACCTTTATTTAGTTGCAAACAGCATCCAAATTTAACCTTTCTGTCAAAGGCAGAGGAATAGAGAAAATGTACAGGGCATGAAATGCTAATGCTGTCAACTGATTAAAATTGTAATCAATGCAGCTGAATTAATAAAATAATACCCTGATGAATACATCAAATCAATCATAGTAAATTGCAAATAGTAATATTCGCTAACCCTAAGCCTCCAAATAAAGCCCATTTAAAAGCATTACATTATTTTGCCATACAAGTCAAATCTGCAATAAATATTTCAGAGCCTTCATATTAAAGAGACTTTATAATGAATATAAAGTTTATACACTCAATATATATTTATATTAATATAAAAAGGTACACAGCTGTCACTGGGGTGATACTCTATAAGATACAAAAGCTGAAAGTTACTAAGATGTACATTTAAGGAGCTAATTTGCAAGGGTGTAACCATGTCTTGAAAATTAGGAGGGGGAGGACTATTTAGATAATTAAATGATTATTTAAGTGAAATTCTAAATTCTAGTCTAATTCTATTTAAGTAGTACTCTATTTAAACCATTTGCAAAGAATATTTAATTTAAGCAGACATTCGCCATTGTTATCTGTATGAATAATATTTCAAAAATGCAAAACAGTCATCGCTGAAACACCAGAGTTTTGTTTTGACTGAATTATTTGTGTAAGGCTGGGCAAGGTTTTGCTTTCCTCTGGTCAAAGGTCAGTAATACTATATATATATATATATATATATATATATATATATTCTTATTATTGAAAATAATCATTAGCTTCTGCTGAGTTTGTCAATCTGTCTATATTCACTATTCTTTCTTGCACAGTTGTGACAAACAAATCATTCTCAGAATAGACCCTTGCCTTGGTTGCAAATGAAGTGAATACAAACTGATTTAGATGTACAAATGGCAATTCCTGGCCTCATATGGTTTTACTAGTGGAACATCACGGTGGGAAAAGATAGCACAAGACACTGAGAATTATTAGGGACTCAGTTAGATTGAGTGGTTAGAGAGAAAAACAGAGGGAAAGAGACAGATAGGAGAGGACGGAACAAAGCGCAAGAAAATTAAAATGCCGTTCATCATTTCGAGTGAAGTCTCGTTTAGGTTTCTCAGAGAGGGAGAGAAGAACTGCGGCAAGTGCACTAGAAAAATCTCACCTTATATAACACATGCAGCAAATGAGATATGGCCATTTAGCAAAGCACATATTCAATGCATTCGCATAGTGAACTATTCATAAATTAACAGTGTAGGATCTTGTATCTTGTGGCATTTTGTTAAACACTGAAATGAGCTTGAATGTACCATAGTTGCTTTAGCAGTGAAACAAACACACTTCTCTGGTAGCTGAGTTTGGCCTCTTGTGTGATCTGCAGCAAATGGCACAAGTGCAGTGGAGGTGAGGGCAGGACAGGAGGGACAGGAGGGCAGATGTCCCTCTCAAGGGGAACTTCATTCCCCACTTTAGCCAGCAAGAGTTCACAGTGCTGTCATGCTGTCCACACATCAGCATTTACACAAGAGCAGGGAGGGACAGAGAGAAAGAGAGAGAAAATCTGCTGAGCTTGCAGACTAGATGGAGTGGTGAAAATTTAACTAGCCTGATGAAAGCATAACTTTGCATGTCAAGTATTTTAAAAGAGAGAGAGCGAGAGAGATAAAGGAGGAGAGGTAAGAGATGAGCAAGCAGTAAGAATTGAGAAAGACTGGTGAAAGGAAAAGGACAGGAGAAAAGGACGACACTATTTGATGAAAGCAGAGTAAAGTTTAAAGTATACTTCAGTTTTGACATGAACACAGTATGCGTACAGCCAGACGCATAGCCTTTCAAAATATACTCCATTTAATACAACCCAGGCTCATTGGAAATACGTGCCTCTACATACATTTCTGCAACCCCGTAATTATGTACCTTACTGCACGTTTCGCGGCAGTTTCAAAGTGAAATGTCCAGAGAGTGGCGCTAAAACACATGTTTAATACGTGACTGTGGCACGTTTTTATTACATTGGTACAGGCACGTATTGCAGCGTTTTTAGTATGCTGATTGAGGTACGTTTTGCGGCCATTCAGAATTCAAATATCCGGTGAGTGTCGCTAAAGATTAATGCTCTATCACGTTGGAAATATCCCCTACACCAAACCCAAACCTAAACCAACCCAATAATGTTAACAAATGCAAAAGTAATATAAAAACTTGTTCGCTGATGCAGCCATGCTATTTTAACTTCCTTATGCGGATTTAAGTTGTTCAGTCGAACCGTAGTATCACGGGGATTCGTACCAGAGTTCTTTATCACGTAAGTGCAACGCCGTATCGCATAAACTACCGAGTAAATCTACTGGATTAGAAAACTCATATATATGAAGCTGTATATGTGATGACAACATTAAAAAGTATCAGTTTTCAAATCATGCAGGATGTTAAAATTGTTTTGAAGTCATAACATAACATTCTGCAACTAATTGTGTGAAAATTAGCCTTTATTAATCAAACATATACCTGTAAATTATACTTTTGTGTGAAAAAGAATAAAAGTTGTCAGAGTTTTAGTGCCTCTAGTGTTCATTTCAACTGGAAACTGCAGCGATTTGTATGTATAGGTACGTTTTTTCAGTTTTGCAGAAATGTATGAATAGGCACATATTTCCAATGAGCCTAGGTTGATTTAATAACATGTGGAAACACAAGCACTCGACACATGGAAAATTTCATATTTGTCCAGTATCTGCACTATTTCTCTCCAGAAGTTATAAATGATAAGTTTTTTGTTCTTGTTTAAACTTCAGTTGCCAGAATCTATTAACCCCTTGCATCTTTCTACAGATTTGTCTGCACACGTACAGTATGAAATATGGCTGGGCGATTTTTCCGATTTTATCTATTAATTCAAATTTAATGTTTTGTCATGATTTTATTTTTTTCGCGATTTTAAATAGAAATATTACCAAATGTTAGAATTAGACACTTTGACAATATGCCAGTGATAACAGTAAAGAGAAAAGAACGATCCAACCGCATGTCGGTGCACGTGATTAACCACTCAGGTAAGTTTTGTGTTTTGTGACAAGTTTTGTGTTGACAAAGATGCGACGCGGGCAGTGGAATAGAAAAAAACATGCAAGAAGATGGGAGTGAACTTCTTTTAACTTGAGTGCCGTGTTTTTAGAAAGCCGTTTCATGCATTAGGCTCTGCAAGAGACGCGAGCGCAACAGTCAAACGCACCCATGTTTACATAGAAAAAACTATGGAAAAGCAGCACAACCTAATAAAAAACCCATAGCCTAACTACTACTGTACGTCTGATATTTCATGTTTGCATCATGGTGACAGACTAAAAGCTGCTGTTGTTTTTACAGAACATTTATAGTTAATAATAGTCTACTGGTGTTATACCTTCAGTCCTTTTGAGTTTGAATTACCTTGACTTTTGAGATTTTTTAAAGCATTTTCCTCGTCTTATTTCTGAACATATAATATTTATAAGAAAAGTTTGTACAAGATGTAGTTGTAGTTCAAGCATCTTTTCTGCAAAGATATTTAACAAGTGCTTAACACTTACATCATGTTGACAACTTTACCTGTGGTGCATTTGGAATATAATTTTCTTTAACTATAGGGTTAATAAAGAAAAAGTTACTTGAATCATGTTGTAGTTACATTTTCAAGTTGACTAGTTAAAAATCGTAAAAAAAATAAAAATAAAAAAAAATCGAGAATCAGTCAAACGTTCTGGAAAAAAAAAGAGATTTTAATTTTTTGCCATACTGTCCTGCCCGAGTATGAAATTGTCACTTACACTTTAGCCTTGAAGTGGATGGTTGGAAAATCATTTCCCACTTTGAAACAAAAAATATTCCTCAACTACCAAACTACCAATAATAATACATTGCAGCCAAAAATATAGGCAAAATTCTTCACATAAACCCATGAATGAATTAAGAGAACTGTAAAGTGTATGAGTCATATGATGTTGACAGTCTTAAAGAGATAGTTCCCTCAAAAAAGATTAAAATGAAAAAAAAAAAAACATTTAATTTCTCACCAATGTCATTCCAAAATGATTTGATTTTGATCATAAAAGGAGATATTTTGAAGAATATTTCTACCAATTGAATGTTAGTACATCAAAACATCAGGCTGCACCATGTTTGATTCTAAATAACAATAAACACTACTGGTTTTTGCTTTATTATGCTTCAATATATATAAGCCAAAATAGAGGAGGAAAGTTTAAATGAAATGTGTCTGTTATATCGATCTCATACAAAGCTACTGTACCTTGAATGCAATGTAAGTTGCTTTTGGATAAAAGCATCTGCCTAATGTAAATATAAAATGACACCCCAAAGTCACTGTGCTTTCATTGTATGGGACAGAGCAGCATTAACATTCTGCAAAATATCTCCTTTTGTGTTCCACGGAAGAAGGAAAAGATGAGAAAATGATGACAGGATTGTCATGTTTGCGTGAACTGTCCCTTTAAGCAGCACAAACGTCGAGTTGAAGAACTAATTGGTGAGTTGAAGGCTTGGCAGTCTGTCCTAAAAACATTCATTAACACGTTCACTTGTCATTTCATGGCTTGAATGAAGCCAACTCTTGTTGAAGTCTCACTACGAACATATTTTGTTAATGCGCGTGAATAGCAGCATCTGTAAATGTCTCTGGTTCTGTTCAGTCTTGGAGTACAAAAGTGTTTGTGTTAGGCACAAGTGTCTGGTGAGACTCTTGACCTCAGATTGCTCTTCCACAAGCATTTCAAAGGGTGTGTGAGCTGTTTACTCTTCGGGCAAAGTGTTGATTGGCTGTACTCTATGTGCTCAGAGGAGAACAGCTGCTAAAATCAACCCAAACGACAGCTTTCTTCATCCGTCTCGTTCCCTCTCTCACTGCCTTTTACACGGATTCGTTCAACAAGTAACAGTCTGGAATTCAAGACATCTTATACTCATCCCACCTTCTTCTTCTCTCTCTTCATCTGTAGGAGCCGTACGAGCGTCTAGTATCTTCCCCATCCTCAGCGTCATCCTGCTCTTCATGGGTGGCCTGTGTATAGCTGCCAGCGAGTTCTACAAGTCCCGTCACAATATCATCCTCAGTGCAGGAATCCTCTTTGTGTCTGCAGGTGAGTCTATGGAATGAACCAAGGACGAGATACAAAAGTCAATGTAAACATACACTTGTAAGACCCAGATTCTTTTGTTTGCATTCTGATTCTGAGCAGTATTTGACCATTTTAAAACTTTGTTGAGCCCCCGTACGTCACTGATAAGCATCATGCACACACTCTTTAGAAATAAATTATGCATCATGCTCACATACTACAACTCCTACAACACCTGCACATCTCAAATATACCATTATATTTCACAACAAAGGTTTTCAGCATAATGCATAAAGCTCAATCACAGCTCACCAGTTCAAGGACTTTTTCTCTTTGCCCACTCATGCCAGCAAATTTCTACTTACCTGCCATTTAATAATAATTTTTTATTCATTAAAACTTAATATTATAAGCTAATCTATAATTTAACATCTACAATTTTTATATTTATCATGTTAAATGTATACATTTTAGATTTTAACATACCCTAACATTCAAAAGTTTGGGTTTGGTAAGATTTTTTAAATGTTTTTGAAAGAAGTCTGCATTAATTTGATCAAACAATTTAGTAAAAACAGTAATACTGTGAAACATTATTACAATTTTAAATAGTTTTTTTTTTATTTTAATATATTTTAAAATGTAATTTATTCTTGTGATGGCAAAACTGAATTTTTAGCATCATTACTTCAGTGTCACATGATCCTTCAGAAATCATTATAATATGCTGATATGGTGCTCATTTTTAATTATTATAAACTTTATATATTATTATAAAGTTGTGCTGCTTAATATTTTTGTAAAAACTAACATTTTTCAGGATACTTTGATGAATAAAGTTCAGAAGAATTGCATTCAGCATAGAATTTTGTCACAATTATAATGTCTTTACTTTCACTTTTGATAAATTTAATGCACCCTTGCTGAATTAAAGGATTAATTTCTTTAAAAAAAATAATCTTACAGTCTACAAACATTTTGAACACAAGTCTATATTAAATTATGAAATTAAAAAATATATATATTTTACATTTTCCACCCATATAATTTCTTTTCATCAAATGTTTAGTTTTCTTTAAAGATAAAGTTTGCATTAGTAGCTGGAAATTATATGCTTACGCAAAAACCCCAAGATGAGTTCATAAACATTTGTCAGAAAATAATGGCATGCATGGAAAACCATTAATAATTAGTTTGTCTTTTTTTAACCCCGTCTTACTCATGCTTCCACAAATTATTTTCAACCTTAACTTAGTCAGTCAATTTTACCAAGGTGACAAGCTGACAATCAGAATTTGCAACTAAATGTAATGTTTGGAAGTTTGGAAGACATACACATGATCAAACTGTGTAAGGCTGACCCAATAGGGTAAGTGACAGTTCGATCAACTAACACAAAGCTCTCGCACAGGCCCTCAATGCTGTTTAGCAGTGCAATTCAGCAAAACAAACATTTTCTGAAACCAACAGCTTTGGTCTTAATGCTCAGATCAGCACAGTATCACTTAGACACAAAGTCTTGCGCTAGACTTTTTCAAACAAGCTGCCTCAGTGCTATACAGTAGCCAGTTAACAAGTCGATTTCTTTTTCTCTGACTCTCTTTGGTCCTGATTCCGTTACTAGGCTTAGAGAGGCCGTTTGGGATTAAACTCTAAAAATATGGTGTCCCTGACACACTTTCCCAGTGATCCATCATGGTGGTTTCACTCTGTCACAGACAACTCCACCAGAGTGTGACTGAAGTCAGCTGTGAGAGCCACAGATCATGTTCCTGTGAGGTCACCCACTCCAGTCTCTGTTATAAGCTCACTTCTTCACTCTGATCTCCTCATTTATTTGCTCACTCTGACAAATTAAGGCACTCAGTGTTTAGTTTATGGCTAAGGGGTTAAGGATATTGTGAAACCGGCTGTGTTAACCTTACCATTTAGAAGGCAGTTACACTTTATTTTGTAAGGCACAGAGATGACAGTAAGGTTCTGTCATCCTCAGCTACATCCAGGGTCTAAAATTAACATTTTGCTAGTCAACAGAGAAACTGTATCAGCTGTGAAACTCTATTTTCAACTGTTATTTAAATTTGATATTTTTCTCATTAAAATGGGCTAATTTAAGCAATTTCATCCTGTGTTTCATCCACAGTGCAGTTGACAGGAATTATTAAACATCAAAGATAAACTTCTGATGATAAACTTACCACTGAGGTTTAATCTGTTTATGACACACAATGTATTTTAATGTTTTCTTTAAAAAACAATTTGTATATCTTCATATGACTTAAACCATGTATAATCTTATGTTTAAGATCTATTCAAAAACACAAACATTCATACAAACAGTAGCTTTAATAAACCTCTTGTATAATTGTGTGTTTCTGAATTAAAATTCATTTTGCAACTGTTGAAAGAGAGTCAAACTTACCAGCTTTTAAAAATGGCTCCTCTGAAGACTGATGTCACTTCCTTATACAGGTCACTGTCAAAATAAGGATAAATAATTGGTGTTGCATCAGAACTCACAGACAGAGGTACATTAATTCAAATGTTTTAAATTAAAAACATTTATTTAGTACGGCTGATCTATTTTGAATGGAAAAACTAATTCACATTTTATGATAAAGTTTTGCTGGCAGTAAATTTTTTTTTTTTTTAATAATTTGTACTCTGACTGGCTATGCTCAGGTAAATTGCATATACTATTTTTTAAACATTACCTTTACATTAACATTACATATAATTATTTTTAAAACATTTACCACCAACACATAAATATAATATTTTACATGATACGTTTTATTAGTTTTTGGATATTTCTTGTTTTTAAAGGGGTCATCGGATGCCCATTTTCCACAAGTTGATACGATTCTTTAGGGTCTTAATGAAAAGTCTATAACATACTTTGGTTAAAATTTCTCAATGGTAGTGTAAAACTTTTTACCCTGTCAAAATCAGCTCTGTTCTTAGCAAGCCGTTTCCTTGCATGTTGCTTTAAATGCTAATGAGCTCTGCTCACCCCGCCCCTCATCTTCCGTGGGGTGATGAGCCATATTGTTTACTTTAGCCGCATTTAGCTAACTTGCTAATTAGCACATTATTAGGCAAGGCGATTTGCAAAGATTCATAAAAGAACCTTATACTCACTTCTTCTGTAGGTGAGGCTGGATCACGAATGATTCGCGCGAACATAGACACATTTAGGCAGATCAGGAGCGCATTCCCTTCAAAAACAAAAGTAATCCACTGCGTCTTCAGTGGCTCAGATGTCGGAAGTAAATGACGACTGCTATGTTCATAATTACATCCAACAACAAAACACCTCAATCGCTTAGGAGACATTCTGCTCCAGCATCGAAACAATGGCAGACTGATGACAGCTCACTCAGGGCGGGTCTAAGGTAAGATGCTAGTGTCAATCAACAGTCGTGGGAGGGGCCTGGGTCTGTGTGACATCACACACCCAAAAAGCTAAGAATGGCTTGATTTGAGAAAGAGGATATTATTATTTATAGAGATTTAAAAAAAAAAAAAACACTGGGTGGATTTTTATCATTATAGGATGGATGTGTACAAACACAGCCAACACTCATTATAACACATAAAAGTGAATTTTGCATCCGATGATCCCTTTAATCTAGCAAAACATTTAATAACTAATGTTTGCTTTAGTGCATGTCTTCAAATGTTGTAAACACAAAAAGCTTATGCATCATTGAACCGTATATCACTACACAGCACCCATTAACCTTAGTCTGGGACATTATATTGTAGCAAAAGGATGGCACTTTAAGCAATTTTGAGTAAAGGCACATCAAGATGTGTTACACTCCCTGAAAAAAAAGATATAAAAGCTGTCACGGTGGCGGTGCCCTTTCAAAAGGTATTAACCCAATATGTACCATTTAGGTACTTATAAGGCACTTTGGCAACAGAGGAACTTTTCCATAGTTCCTAGAACTATTGGTGGAAGTTCCCGCTTTTTGGCGTGTACGCACTGCAGGAACAAGGAACGTATTTAGCTCTAGGAATGCCATTTCTGAGAACTAAATTAGCTCCTACTTCAGAGTAGGGTCTAAAACAGTTCTATAAGAACTACCAGTGACATACGTGTACACTGATTGGCCAAAATATTTACTCAACAAACATGGAAAACGGCAATAACAGCATTTACCTGTTGTCTGCAGAATTGTGTTCTTTTCTCAGCCTCGATGATATGTAACACTGCAAGTTGTCATAGGAGATTTAGTCAGAGTTTCACGCTCTTTCAGTCGCGCAAATTGCACGTTTGCATTCCGTCTCCTTTATCACGAAACCCCCTACACTCAACAAAAACAGCTCCGAACACAGCGTCTTCCATTCACCGGTTGTTGACATTTGTAAATGCCGCGAATAAAGATGTTGCTGTTGGCCGCTTCAGAGTTCCTGCTGCCGGTGCGAATGCAACCAGCAATACGGCCCGAGGGAGAAATGGGTGTTCAGGAATGACCCTGCTGGCTAGTTCCTAGAACTTTTAGGGGCAAATATGGTAATAATGTGTACCTTTTGAAAGGGTACCACCCCAGAGACAGCTTTTGTACCTTCTTTCTGAGAATGTAGATTGTGAATTTTTAGCCATGACTATGGGGTTAAAATATATCCTCTCTTCCCCACAGGCCTCAGTAACATCATTGGCATGATCGTGTACATATCAGCCAATGCGGGGGATCCCTCAAAGAGTGACTCCAAGAAGAACAGCTACTCGTATGGCTGGAGTTTCTACTTTGGTGCTTTGTCCTTTATCATGGCTGAAATGGTGGGCGTGCTGGCCGTGCACATGTTCATCGACCGGCACCGGGAGCTGCGGGCGGGCGCGCGGGCCGCAGATTACCTGCAGGGCTCGGCTATCACGCGCATCCCCAGCTACCGGTACCGCTTCCGGCGCCGCTCCCGCTCCTCATCCCGCTCCACAGACCCCTCGCACTCCCGTGATGCCTCGCCGGTGGGCTTGAAGGGTTTTGGGGCTCTGCCCTCCACCGAGATCTCCATGTACACACTCACCCGCGGGGGCGACACCCTAAAGGGCAGCCACGGCACTCCCACCGCCACCTACAATTCGGAGAGGGACCACAACTTCCTCCAGGTCCACAACTGCATCCAGAAGGATCTGAAAGACTCATCCCACACTAACACAGCCAACCGACGCACTACCCCCGTATGAGGCACAACCTCCCCCCATATAGATAGCTGGGCGAGGGAGACGGGAGCAGGGCAGAGAGGGGGCGGAGGCCCCAAATATTACAGATCAAACTTCACGTACCATGCGTTTTCACAATTTGGAGGAACCGGGAGGATTTTTACGTTTCAATCAAAGATTACACATGTATGCATGATTTTGCCATTTGCCATTGACAAAATGAGGCTGGTTTGAAATGGAGAGAGGCTATAAGAGATATGCAGAGGGGTACTTTCAGCCCGTGACATGGGAGCTGTAGCTTGTGGTATTGATTTGACATGTTTTTGTTAAGGAAGCATTTCACCACCCATCGGTCTACATGGATCAGCAAGCTACTGCTCCCTCATAAGTCTTCTTCCCTTCTCCACTATATTCATCATATTTATTTATTTGCTCATTTGTTATTTGCATTTAAAAAAAAAAACTGTGAACCACTGCAGTAAGGTATTCAGTAAGAAATAGCCCGGTCTGCAGTCTCTTACAAAAGGTACAATATATATACATATAGTATATATATATATATATATATATATATGTATATATACATTTTATAAATAAATTAACATAATAATCAAGACTTTTCTGAGGCAAAAAAAAGTCAAACTGCTGTTTGCTGGGTCATGATCTGTTGGAAAAGAGACTCTGTGTCCCTGAGCTGCGACTGTAGCTGGACGACGGACGAAATCACAGAGATTCTTCACTGCAAAGCTGCTATAACACGAGACTGACAAAGACGTTCAACCTTAGACAAAATTCTATTCTTTTAAAAGAACCTTCTCATCTTTTTCTCAGTCCCTGTTTGCTTCCTTTTTTTTCCTCTACTCTCGCATTCGGTCGTCATGGGAGCGAACGACAGAAAAACAAACGCAAACCCCTTCGCTGGCACGAGCGACAAAAAGGGGTCAGAGTTCGCTGAAAGACTCCAGAAACGACTGCCAAGACGAAAAAAAGGAAGGAGGAAGGGGGAGGAAAAGAAGAGGATGCTGAACTCTTAATAAATACTTGCAAGAACGCAAGCGAATAAAGTACGAAATATTACGAGAAACGAAGCTAAGTGACTCATGAATACAAAGATTAAATGCATGCTATAAATTTACAGCAAACCTGCTCTTGAAACTTAAGTTTTAAAGGATAATGATAATTATAAAGGGAAAAGCAATGTTAAAAAAAGTTAAATATTAACGTTTTGTGTACTCTTTCTGTTTTGGTTTTTATGATTATTAATTATATTATTATTATAATTAATCATTATAATAATATACTTTGGTGATAAACCAAGCAAACAAATTATGACAAAACTGCTTTTTTAATTCTGAGTTGTTTCTTTGTATCCATGTGTATTTCTTTTACTTATTTCTTTTTTCTCAGAATCACACGCCTTAGTCATTTCGTATTTCTTTGGACTCATTTTAAACGTGTCGTTTTCTTTGAAATGAAATCTAAAGGTGCCAAAACAGAATGATCCTAAACTTGGATGCATCAAGTCCTGATGAATAAACAGACAAACCCAAGGGGGAACAAACTCGCTGTTTCTCTGTGTTTGCAAACCCTCACGCACCTGAAGAAGTCTCGAGCGCCATTCAAACCAGCAGGAATGCAGGCTGTGTTGTGAGCGAGCACGAGGCTTTCCAAATGAGTCAGACGTGAGTAAGTAACAGTAGGGAAGTGAAGTAACAGGCCACGTAATTACTCATCTGTTCCAGGCTCATCTATATGTGGGAAACGGTCTCTTAAGTATGTAATGTATCTGTTGCGCTAATAATGAGTGTGAATGATTCGGCATGTTTTGCTTTGCTCTGATGGAGCGAACCCAGAAAAATGGAGGGAAAAAAAGGATGTGGAGGAAAAGTGTGCCATGTTCCAGTGAAACAGAACACAGGTTTGTAATAAACCATGTGACCTACTCAAGCGTTCTAGCATGCTAAAAGCATCACTTTCATTCCCGAGAAGACCTTGGCGTAACAGGTTCGGATTTACACAAAGGACAGAATCGCTTCAGAGAGCAGCAGAGGGCTTGAGTTTTACTTTCAGAATTAGTTCATATAAGCATGAATTCATGCTCAATAAAAGGATATGCCAATCTAGACAACAAGCTTTCCTGTGAGGAATGAATTTTCTCAGGCAGGGAAATTTTTTTGCTGCTATATTGGATTCATGCCTTCTTAATATATGCTGAAATTTGACCCGCCGTCTACAAGCGACAGCCATTTTGTGAGTCTTCCCTCGACCAAGGAGGCAGAGAGAGTGCGAAATTACAACCACACACAAGCAGTGTTTTATGCCTTTTTCAGTTCTCTGAATTAAAATGCTTCCCTCATTCTCCCACTCCATGTATTCCCTCATCCATCTCCCTCCATCTTGTTGGGCCAACATGCTTGTCCTTAATTTGCCTCCCCTGCACAATCTCTCATTTTTCCCTCCCTCTGTGAATCATCTACTTGCATACTACACCCCCTCCCCCATCTATCGCTCTAGCTCCTTTCTTTTCCTCTCGCTCTCTTTTATATCTCTCCTCCTCTCCGTTTCACATTCATCACTGGCTCTGTCCTTTTTCTCCTTCATCACATTCCGACATCTCTCGCATCAACTTTCCCATTCTTCTCAACCGGCAAATCAAATTCTACCCCCCAGCTCCCTCTCTCCTCATTACAATATTGTGGAAAAAGGTGAAAAAAATCAACAGATTTAAACAGACAAATCAATCATCAGGTAATAGCCTCTTCGTTCCCGAGATCAAGATTACCGGCTGATGAATGAACACGCTCACTCTTTAGTTTCCTCTAAATGAGCCGCTGTCTCTCAGACTATGGGATAGCAGTACATACTGAAGTGGCATGTTTGCTGCCTCTGCTCAGATTTCTCTGTGCTTTTGTTTTTAGCCAGATTTTAGTTTTCAATCGGGGCCGGGGGGCCACTAGTAAAACAGTAGCAAAACTCAAGAGCTTGTTGATTTACTCTCACTCTGATGTGAAAAGCTGAATCTTTCCATTTGCACACACAGACAATAATCAAAACACCTGTGTTTTGCATTTGAAGTTGCAGATTAAGAGTTACAATTGACATTCACATAAACAAAATGACAGACACAAACAAACGTGTACAACATATTTAGGCCTACTTTTGCACTTTACTTCAGTATCGCTGTACAACCTCAAGTCGGCAATTACAACCTCTCAGATCTTGCAGATCAAGTTCAGATCTTAGCGCTTTGATTTTTGCTACTGCTTTCGCGATATTCCTGTAGTATAACTCACTTGTGCACTTGAAAATGCAGATGTGGGAGAGCAGAACTGGGGGTGGGGCTGGAATGGGGCCATTTTATATGAATATGAATATTAATATTAATATGACAAGTTCTCACATTCAAATCAACAAGCTCTTGATTTTTGCTACTGTTTTTTCCAAGGTGGCAGCAGGATGACTTTAAGTGAAATACATTTTAGTGAAACAAAACAAGCATTAAAATAAGCAAAAATAACTACTAATCGAGACATTTCTCATTTTTATTCATCCCCTGAACAACTGGGTAGAAATTTGGAAAATGTATTTATTTATTTTTTTAATCCTTATCCTTATGAGGCCATTGAATATTGTTGTGGACAATTAGGGGCTTTGGAGTCAAAATGTTTGAGAACCACTGAATTAATATCTATTACTGTTTATGTGAGTTATATTTTAGTGACATTACACAAACAATAGAACTTCCAGTAAATCCCATAGCAAAATTTTGAAGAATAATTTTTGTTTCAGATTTTTCTCCCAAAATTCCTCAATGCAAATGAAACAAGAAACTAATGGCGCAATTGAGATCATAAATGTAGAAAAATAAATGCTGCTTTGCTTCTTTCAATTGCTCTTAGAAGAATATTATGATAAATAATTGAGAAAATATAAGACTTAAGCTAATATAATCTATTTTTGAATTTATTGCTGTCTAGGAAAAGGAGACTTTAGAGGGGAGCTCAGTCATTTTTGTTACTGCCTTTTATGGATTTTTCTTTTTTAAAACAAGGACAAAAACTTACTGAGTGCACTTTTTCAAACACATCTTCTTTATGATTTTCACTTCCTCAATTCAAATATGTATACCAAACAAGGGGCTAAAGAAAATGAGACTATCTGCGTTATTCACAGTAAGAATGCAGTAATGCAGAGACACAGGCGGTGCAGTGATGTCAGCGTGTATGTGTGTGGACATTGGTGTCGGGCTGAAGGCATACAGAGAGACCTACATTTCCCTTTCCAACGATCCCATTCTGTGGCTGGGAGGCACAAACTGTCAGCCCTTAAAAAGAGTATTAAAAAGAAGGAGAGATATTCCATGACTAAAGTGTGTCTTTTTTCCCCTCTATACCGCCTGAAGCTCAGTTCACACAGAATTACAGCAACTAAGTGACCAGAAGTTGTTCATTTTCAATGATCATTTTCTAATTCATGTACGGTCCACCCTTTGAATGGAAAGATATTTGCAAGTAAATTGCACATATTTCATAATATTATAAAGGATATTCTCCAGTTTTTGGATGGCTCTGAAAGAAACACTTCACCTAAAAATTAAAATTTTGTCATCCTTTCCTCATCCTCATGTTGTCCCAAACCTGTATGAGTTTCTTCTGTTGAACACAAAAGATGTTTTGAAGAATGCTGGAAACACTTTTGGTTCCCATTGACTTCCATTGTATAGCCAAAAAAAATACAATGGAAGTCAGTGGGAAACAAAACTTTTTGGAACGACATGAGGGTGAGTAAAAGGATGGCAGATTTTTTTTTTTTTTGACCAGACTATCAGACTACCCTTTAAAAGCATTTCACTGTTCTATATGATTAGTCTCTGCCCACATATATAAACCATGTCAGAAATTGCACTCTGAGTGATTTTTATTCATAAAATGATAATTGTTCAACTAGTCGAAGATTTGATGCAGTATTCACTGCTACAGTTTATATACAATTCTTTTTTTCTGCAAAATGTAAATTTTTATGCAAAAAACTGTATTATGATCAGCAGTAAATTTCAATTTTGCTTATCAAAAGCTGTGGCCAGTTATGCAGCCCTCCAGCAAGAAACAACAGTGACCTGGTGACCTCCAGCAATAAAATCACTCTTAGGATTTTGAGGTTTGAATCTTGAAATATTGTCTTTGAATTGGATCTCCCTTTTGGATCCGTCTCTCTCTCTCTTCAGTGTCAATATCTGCATCTTGCTGTGAGACATGATGTTAGGTATTAGCCCCTTGCTGTGTACCTGTCAGTGTCTGTCTACCCATCTCCAGCCTTCTTTTTCCTGCTACCTTTCCTTTTGACACCTCGCTCTGTCTCTTTTCTCTCTCTCCATTCTTATTCCCCATCACTCGGTAGGTCTATCCATGCATATCTGTTTCCTTTCTCTCTCCCTCTCCCTCTCTCTCTCCTGTTGTGGTGATCAAACGTGCCTTGTGCGTCTCTCTGCAGTGCTGTGTGATCAGAGTGGAGAGTGAGCACAAAAAAGAGAGAGAGAGAGAGAGACTGTGTGTGTGGTGGGTTTCTCAGAGACCCGAGGAACATGCTGTCCCCTTCTGGCTGGGAATACTAAAGGCACAATCCCACAGCTGCTGCCTTTGTGTCTCCAGCCCCTGACCACACTTATATAAGCCCAGATCACAAAGCCAACTGTCCAACAAGCCTAAAATTCAGTGTATCTCTATCATCCTTTCAAACAGTCAGGAATGTGACACGACACAGAGCTGTGTTGTGTCTGTTTTTTGGGGGGGGGGTATCTCAAGCTTGTGATGCTCAGCTGAGTTCACCTGGGTCAGGCTAAGTTTAGACTAAAATGAGACTCAAATACTGAAAAAGGAAAAAAAAAGTCGTATACTGTCTTGAACTGTAATTGAACCTTTTTTTTAAGTTGTATGGAGATATGTATAAAGATAATATGAATTAAAATATTACACATACAGTGGAGATCAAAATTAGAGAGCAATACAATTTCCTAAATTTCAGGGTCAGTGCTTAGTCCTATTTGAAGTTATTCTAACAGGAGTAGAAGAGCAGTTTTTAAGCATATTTCATGAGTTAAATATATTCTGAAGATTTTTGAAAAAGAACACTGATGAAAATTAGAGAACACTTTCAGATACCTCCCAGTTATTGGTGTTAATCTGGCATTTGGTTCTAATGTCCTTAATTATATGTCAACCCCTATTTAACCGGCAGCCTAACTTTCCAGTTATCACTGACTTTGCAAGATGGTGAGCTGTTCTAAAGTGACTGAAACCCTCCAACAGCAGGTTGTCCAGACGAAGGTCAATAGCAGCCATAGCAAGAAAAGTTGGTCATTCCAAATATGAGATTTCTAGAATATTGCATCTTTACAATGTCACAAACTCATTCAAGTCCCCCAAAAAGGCTGGTCATCCACAAAAACAAATGCACAAGAGGACAGGATAATACAGAGAATCTCAGTGGGCAGTCGGTTCAACACTGCAGCTGGAATTGCTCGTCAGTTCAGTGCTGCACAGGATAAGGATCTTTCTTGGCATACAGTGTTTCGACGTTGGACTGAGAGCCCATTCTCTCTCATCAGCAGAAAGAATCAAAAGGCCACTAGCAAACTGGTCCAAAGTTCACTTCAGTGATGAAAGCAAGTTTAATTTATTTGGGTCCGATGGGAAATATTATGTTCGTCGTCAAACTGGGAAAAGACTGAACCCTGAGTGCGTAAAGCAGTCAGTGAAAGGTGGAGGAGGAAGTGTGATGGTTTGGGGGATGTTTTGTGCAGCAGGAGCTGGGCCTTTTATACAGATACAAGGCAGAGTGAATGCAGATGTCTATCAGAGCCTCCTGCAGCAACATGCAGTTCCTTCCCTGCGTTTATCACCCAATCAGCCTGCAAATTTAATGCAGGACAATGCCTCCTGTCACACAGCAAAACATGTAAAGCAGTTCCTTGAAGCTGAAAACATTGAAATAATGAAATGGCCATCCCAGAGTCCTGATCTAAACCTGATCAAACATCTATGGAAAATCCTTGGCGACAAAGTTATGGCTAAGAAACCCACTACACACTAACTGTGGAAGAGGAGTGGACCAAGATCACACCCGCGGAGTGAGAGAAAGTGACGTCCTGTGGCTGCAGATATGCTGAAGTCATTCAAAGTACACTTCCTACAAATTCTGACTGCTGTAACCTTCAGAAATTTTAGTTGTAATCATTCTTTGTGCTACAATCATTGCTGTTCTCCAATTTTAATCACTGTGGTTTCCACAAAATAAAGGTGTTTTTTTTTAAAGTATCTTGGATATTTTGTAAAACACTGTTGATACAGCCACAACTTCAATTCCTTCTAATTTTGAACAATGATGCAGGGGGCACTGGTTGCAACATGTTCACTGTCAAACTACAAAATTACTTTATTTTGAATACAAAAAGCTGTGAGCTTTTTATTTTATTTTATTGACAAAATATTTTAGTTTGTCTTGTATATTTTTTTCATTGGACCAGATTACATTTTAATCTGTATGACTAATATACACTATTGTCAAAAGTAATGGGACAGCCCCTTCTAATGAACAGGTTTGACTACTTTAGTCATTTCCATGAGAATCGTAATGTTAAAGCATATAATGATATTCTAGGGAATTGTGTGCTTCTAATTTTATAGCAACAGTTTGGACAGGACCCTTTTCTATTCTAACATGACAATGCCTCTGTGTATAAGGCAAGGTTCAAAAAGAAAATGATTGATTCAGTCAGTGTGGAAGAACTTGACTGGTCTTCATAAAGCCAAGTCCTAATCCCAGCTGAACACCTCTGGTGTGACTGTAAATGCAGACACCAATGACTTGTACATATGAGTACAGTCATTTTAGACACTTCCAAAACTGTTGAGATGGAAATACTATTTTTAAATACATGAATTATGTTTCCATCTTTGTTGCCACAGCTTTGGAAGTGCCTTTTTCTGTTCTAAAGAAGGGGGTGTCCCAATACTTTTGTGCATATAGTGTATTTTATTATTAATATTATTATATTTAAGATTTATAAACTTCATATTAAGTATTTCTTCAGTATATCTTGCATATCTATACATATGCCACGCATATTTATGTGAGTATAGGCCTATACTATAGCCTACTTATATAAAATTACACTCATATTCAAAATCATAATCAAGCCTCTTCTTGTTGACTGTTTTATCTAGAGCTTTTGTTTGTAGTTAAATAAATTAACTCACGTGCAGACTAATGCGAACCATTAGGATGAAAGACGTAAAGCAAAGAAACTCTGCAAACGCCAACTGAACTGGCTGTCTGAGCTAATGAGGGACTACTCATGTGATAAAAGACACTTTGACAATGTAATGAATGTAAATTATGACACAACACCAACAAACTGAGCTCTCTCACTCACATAAATGGAGCAGATGCACAGCCCGTGGCTAATTAGTAGCTGTATCACCCACTGCTCAGCGCGATGACCAACCGATGTCCCTCCACATGCAGACAAACGGTGGGATGCACTGCTCCGCCGCTCGCCCTCTAGTGGTTAGGTGAGAGTTCGGTGGGCCTGTCTTCTGCTCAGGAGTCTGGTGATGCTGTTGCTGGCTTTAAGAATGCTGTGTCCATAGGAACCAGCTCAGAATACTGATTCCACAGTGCAGCACTTGTGCATCGGGGCTGCAGTCAGGCAGACGCTAGCCAAGGACTGTCCACTGTCCAAAATAAAACCAATGCATGTGGTTGATGGTTGAAGATATGCTCTACTCATACTGTGGGGTTTCAATGCAGTCCATAAAGGATAAACAAAAAATAAAATAAATATAGAAATGGCTGCCTTAGACAGTGAAAACATGTATTTGAATATAATTGCAAATTTTTCTTTACATTTTAGTTTTTCTCCATTTTTTTTTCTTTATTCATAACATAACGAAGACCAAAAATAGTACACAGCAAAGAGTTGATACAACCAAATGATAAAGAAATATAATCTTTTTTATATAATTCTTCTAATAAAAAGTCCAGAGCATGTTTTCTTGATGTTGCACAGATGCTCTTGTCCTTTATAAAACATCTGTGCACTTTATAACACTACTAGCAGATATAGACCTATATTAGAAGTGCATTTGGGCATTATATCCTCCTGACATGTAAAACAACATAACCAAAGACAAACATTTTTAAAGATATATTTATAAATTCATAATTTCATTATTTAAAAAAAAACAAGCTATAACATATCCTTGTGCATGAATCATACACGGCAATGGTATCATCGAGTGCGCTAACTGAGTGTAACCAGCACGTTTAAAAAGCATAAACAATGTAATGAAGGGTAGTTATGACATGAGAGGGGAAGAGGAGGAGGGGTGGAGAGCAGAAGATAGGACAGTGTGGGGAATAGCTGTATGCCCTGCCAGAGCTCCTTACGTAAGTGCACAGAGCAGAGAGGAGACCAACACAGACTCGCCCTTCGGCCACTATGACATACTGCTTCGGCCCTTTCATCCCTGCGCTTCTCTCTTTTACTGCACACTCCATTATTATACCTCCCAAAAAGGGCTATATTGTACCAGAAAGACATCTGGTTCTCCCTCTAAATAGGGTTTCCATCAATTATAAGTTAATAGTATGTAGACACAAACAACATGAATTTAAAAATATCTGTGTATATTTCATAAGAAAACAAAACTATCAACTGATAAACTGTTAATAAAAATATTAATAAACAAATAACTGAACACTGTCACATTGTTCTTTTAATAACTGAAATATCATGTGATTTTAAACATGGTTGAAAATACATGTAGGGTAAGTGAAAGTTTATTAACTAAACTGGGACTAGTATCTAATTTTTTATTTTTTCCTAATAAGACTGGCTAAAATTCTAGGTGGTCAAATTAATTCTTTAAAGAGAGTCTTAGTGGCTATCATAGTGGCTATGTTTGTGCAACTGGCTCCAAGTATCCTCATGCTATGCTATTAAGTATGTTAAACATTAAAGGGATAATTCACCCAAAAATGAAAATTCTGTCATTAATTACTTACCCTCATCTTGTTCCAAACCCGTAAGACCTTCATTCATCTTTAGAACACAAATGAAGATATTTATGATGAAATCCAAGAGCTTTCTGGCCCTCCATAGACAGCAATGCAACTACCGTGTTAAAATTGTCCATGTGACATCAGTGGTTCAAACATAATGTTACGAAGCTACGAGAATACTTTTTGTGTGCAAAGAAAATGAAAAGAACAGCTTTATTCAACAATTCTTCTTCTCCAAATCATGCCTTCTGTGATTATCTAGAGTACCTCTGCACATAAACAAGGCATGCGCGTGGTGCTGCTGACATAGAGCATGCATGCTCGGAGCCTTGTTTATGTGCAGAGGAATAGAGAGTACGTCGTGGTACTCTCTATAATGTAGAATACGTGATTTGGAGGAGAAGAATTGTTAAGTAAAGTCATTATTTTGTTTTCTTTGTTCAAAAAAAGTATTCTCGCAGCTTCGTAAAATTACAGTTGTCACATGGACTGTTTTACCGATGTCCTTCCGATGTTTCTGGCCTTGGAACATTTCAGTTGCATTGCTGTCTATGCAGGGACAGAGAGCTCTTGGATTTCATCAAAAATATCTTAATTTGTGTTCTAAAGACGAACGAAGGTCTTACGGGTTTGGAACGACATGAGGGTGAGTAATTAATGACAGAATTTTCATTTTTGCGTGAACTATCACTTTAATGGTCATTATAATTTACTTTAATCTACAAATATAACATGATTTTGTAGGAACTCTAATCAGGAGCGAAACATAGAACCCATTAAAAGTTCTTTGAGCCAATGGGGATCGCTCCTAATGGAAACCCGATTTCAAGGTAGGACCCGAATTGCCACAACACAGACAAAAAAATTACTATCTTTGAAATCGGCTATCTTTGCTAATGGAAACCACAGAACTGCGCTCCAAGTAAGACTACATACCTCAGCTGCCACATCATAAAGCGCCATCGAAGGCCATCTCGATTTAAAGGATTCTTGGAAGGCAACCTTGATCTCGTGACCTTCATTGCATTTTGAAGGATGCATCAAGTGTATCCTTTGTGTCAAACAGTCACAATTCTTTACACATATTCCAATTCATGAAAAACATTTGGTGGCAAATGAGGCGGCAATGAACATTATTGTTATAATATTATAATTTCATTATAAAATCAGTGTTTTCGGAGATGAAGGTATTATATTTTCTTTTGTGTAAATTAATCACAACTGTCCATGAAGTAAATCAATGGGAGACCATAGACGGTTGTCTTTCACTGCTTTTATAATATAAAGTTATTACCATGCATTTTTCCCAAATTAATTTTTAATAGTATTTTCGTGCTGTGACTCTTTGACCAATCACCACCGCAAATTCAATGTGATTAGGCTAGCATGCTAATCAGCCAAACCTTGACCCCTTGCCTTTTTTCTGAGTGAAATCTAGGCCGATTCTAGGATTCATGCATTTTATAATCCAAAGTCTTTTTCCCCCACTATCTCTCACTGAATCTGGGTTGAAGAGGTCTGTTAAATTCTAAGTAAGCCTCTCCCCTTGAAAAAGCACAAAAAGACAAGCAGTGACAAAAAAGTGATGACAACACTCGTCTAAGCTCATCAAAAAAAAACTAAAAAAAAATGAAGGCGCCATCCTTGATAAATCCTTATGAATATTGCCGGAAGGGTGGTGGGTGAGGGACGAAGCGATTCTTGTCAAGAGAGCAGAATATCTACCATGTGAGGAGGAAGAAAGGCCTAAACAGTGTGTGAAGAGCTTCCAGGGTTCTTATTACGCTGTGAAATGATGGGGGAAGCAGTTTTGCAACGAGTCAGTGAGGACAAAGAGTCTTAATTAGGTGATCTCCCTTCGGACTGTCGTAAACAAAAGCCTCAATCCGAACTTGACGCCCCCAACGCTCAGAGGGATGCTCCGTTCTCAAGGACAAAACCTAGAGGCATTGCAAGCTTAACCATTGTTGTTTGAGATTGCTACAGCAAAATTTACACTAGGAGAACAGGCAGAGAGCACGAGGTTGCAACGAAAGTCCTCGGCGGCCCTGTTCCTACTATGATGTAATGGTGGGATGGGGTGGGAGGCCAGAGGGAGTGGGGAGAGCCAGCTGTTTCTTTGGTATGGACATCTGGGCATGAGCGCTGTGGGGTGTTGCATTTGGACGGATGAACATGACAGGGAAAGGTAGAATTCCTGACACTGCCCTCATCAGTCCCATCACCCCTCACTACAATGAAGCTGCTGTCAGACTGAGAGCTAATTTGAGCTCTTTGTGACGTAATTTAGCAAAATATTATAGGCATACTTTGAGACAAATGCTTGGCAAATGTGGAGAATTATGGAATAAAACATGGCATACAGTACAAGGTTGATAAAGGTTAGATTAGTGTGGACTTTCCCAACTATGTTCTGAATCAACTTTTGTCCTCTAGAGGGGCCTTGTGAATGTACAATACTAATTAACGTATATACAGCATTCATTATCGACCAAGCACCTGAAGGCTAGGATTTTCACTGAGTCAGGGGGATCCACAAGGCTGCCATTGATCTGCTTCCTGCTCTGCAGCACTGCTTTCCTGGAGCAACCTTTCACAGAGGTCATACATGGAAAATAAAGTTGGGCTGAGTCTTACATCCAAGATTAGGGTGACCATGATTTGGTTTCAGTGTTAATGGACACAGCATAACATTTAGATTTGTGAACAGTGTTGAGAACTAAGTTACACAATCTGAAAGTAAACTCAATACACCCCAACAAAAAGGCCTTTTCTCCACTTGCATGCACAAGTATTAAATGCATGAATCCCCAAAAACTCAACCAAGGGCCTTAAGCCGATTTAAGCTAAAACAAATCACAACCTTTTAAATTTACCCTCAAAAGAACGGTTCTGTTATCTTTGAAGAACCAGCATTCTCACAGTCCTGAATCTTGATATGAAGTAGGAGTTAATTGACTTCAAGACCTGGGAAAAAGTCATGCACAAAAAAAAAAAAAAAGCCCACCCCACACACCTTTAACCCCAGGGCATTTTTATATTGAGAATACCAAGATATTTTTTTCAGGGGGTACAAATTATACTACATCTTAAATATAATTTTAAATAAAGTCCCAACACCTGGAAGCGGTTCACTGATTTATATAATAGCAGCCCAACTTATGGAACGCTAAAAATCTTACATATAACCCCACAACACAGTGGAGATGGGCATGTCACAAAGGTTGAGAACCACTACAATAAACCAAGTGGAGAATTAAGAACAGTTAACCATTCCGAAAAGCAAAAACGTTACAGAGACGATTCATTTTGTTGATTTTTATTAAACAACTCCGCAGTACTGCATGACAACACCAGACAGAGCAGAGTACAATTATGACATCTCCTCCTTGGCAAGGCGGTCTTTCTTGAGGGGTCCCTGATAAAAGAAAAAGATTGGTTACCAGCTGATTTAACAAACTGATTTTAATAAAAAGGTACATATGTATAACTAGTATAAATGTCATCAGAGAGTGAACAGGGAGAAAGCACAAGAGAGGCACCACTCCCCTGCCTCACTGAGCTTTTATCTTGCACTGGAATGGAACCCAAATCTCAGACTGACAGGCTGAAACAGGTTACGAACAGTGCATTGATCTGCAGAGGACCATGGGCATGGAGGCAGTTAGGTGTGGTGCACATAAAATTAAAAGGGCAGAATCCACCAATGCCTCGGGACACTCGGGCCCAGCCTAATTCAGACTGTTATCTTTGGGGACCAGTCTGATTCTGGGTGCTCAGGTCATAACCGTAATAAAGTGCAGAGTAACCACTGCAGTCATGCACTCACCATGAAGTTTTTCTTTTCCTCGATGGTCTGGAAACGTCCATGACCAAACTTGGAGGTGGTGTCGATGAATTTGAGGTCGATCTTCTCCTGGGCACGGCGGCTGGTCTGGACCAGGAGAGACTTGCGCAGGGTCAAAACCCTCTTCTTGGTTCCGACCACACAGCCTTTCAGCATCAGGAAGTCATTGGTCACCTCACCATAGTGCACAAAGCCACCCTAAATGCAGGAGAGAGGAAGGAAAAAAAGAAAAAAGAAGAAAAAAAAAAAGTTAGTTTAAAAAAAACAAAGACTACACAATCTTAAGTAACTGAAAACCCCATAAGGCAGACATCGGCACACTCACCAGGGGGTTGATGCTCTTGTTGGACAGATCATAATCAGTAGAGGCATTGTTCTTAACTACTTTTCCATCCTTTGTGTGATATCCCGCACCAATCTTGTAGATCTTATTATAAAAAAAAAAACAAAAAAAAAAAAAACAAACACACCTCATGAGAAACAAGACTCCAGAGAAAAGATGTAAACTGATCCTACAGGAAAGTTTGGGTCTAATTCTGAGGCCTCACCTTCTTGTTGATCTCAGTGCGGTGGTGGTAGCCCTTCTGACCGGCACGAGCCACAGAGAAAGCCACACGGGCAGGATGCCAGGCTCCAATACAGGCCACCTTACGCAGACCACGATGGGTCTTACGCGGCAGCTTCTTTGTGTGCCAGCGGCTTGTCACGCCTACAAAAACAACAATTCAATTAGAAAGTGCTCTTAGAAGCTCATTTGCTTAAAATACAGCAAGTGTGCTGTCAGAAGGAAGGCAGCATGGGAAATTTCCTCATGCGTTTCGGGCGCCATGCCTGACGCGATTAATCCATGTCTTTCATCATTATGTGCACAATGGTTATCAAGTCAGAACTCATAGGAGCAGACAGATGCTGGACAAAAAGCCATCCACCTACCCTTGTATCCATGACCCTTGGTAACACCGATAACGTCAATCATCTCATCCTGACCAAAGACGTTGATGATGGGAATGGGCTGCTCAAGCTTCTCTCTGGCCCAGTCAACCTTATCAGCAATGGAGCCTCCATTCAGCTGAATTTCCATCAAGTGAGACTTCTTCTGTCGGAGGGGCAGCAGGCGCATCTACAGAAAGCAGGATGGTTAGTAAAGCTCCATTTAAAGGTGCCACAGAATGCATTGATACAGTATTTTAAATTCTGATATTTACATAGAAGGTATGTAGCTTAGGTAAGAGCAAAAAAATAAAAAAATTAAAAAAAATACAAATCCAGAAACGATTTTACATCTCAGATTTCTCCCTAGAATGAAACGGTCTGTTATTGGCTTATTTGTCAGGGTCATGAATAATGAGCTCTGCTCTGATTGGCTGTTTCACACTGGCTCATCAGCAAGAAGGAAACACGGAGGAAAATATATATTTAAATACTTTCTCTCGCAGTTATATCGTCAGGTAATTATAGTGTATATAAAATGCGGGCATCAAGGACCCGTTATTAATACGCGAGGCATTGAAACTGCTTTTGAACGATCGGTCGATCGCGTTATAGTTTCACTTTCAAGAGACGCGATCGCACGAACTGTGTTTAAATTATGGAGCAGCAGTACTTTACCACACATTTTGCAAGATCAGATGCTTGTCAGTGGTGCTCAGGATCTGTAAATCATTCGCCATCATCCTCATCTCTCCTTACTCTGTTTATGTGGTAAGTGAAATCTTATGTACTGCAATGTAACAGGCTAGCGCTAGCAAGGAGCTAACCATGTCCCTTTAATGGTTCACGTCATTTTATTAGAATGCTTTATTTGCTTTCCGTGCCTTTCTGAATAAAGACACCATCCCATCCCTGCACTTCACATGCCCTGCACAGCCTGGAACATAACATGCATTTCCATGGTCTGCCATTTTCGCTGTTGTCCTTGTTTCTTCACAATACCTGCAGAACTTCTGATGTTTCGGCTGGCGGCTGGCCTAGAACATGGGCGGGTTTATGCAAATGTTGGGGGCGTAGTGATCCCGACTGTTGCGTAACAGTCGGTGTTATGTTCTGATTCGCCTGTTTTTCAGTGGTCTTTAATCATGAGATTTACATATGAAGGAGGAAACTATGGTGTTTGAGGCTCACTGTATGTCACTTCCATGTACAGAACTGTTATTTAACTATGCCAAAGTAAAGAGTTTTTCATTCTATGGCACCTTTAAAGGAAATGTGTATTTCTAGTTTATACAAATTTCAAGTCATACAACCAAAATTTATCATTAAATTATGTAGAGTACACAACTTCTGTTGCACAACACCTTTGAAAATGCAATTTTGAAAAACGGTTTGTTACACTGGCATAGTTTAAAGAGCATAAAGAGTTTTGATATTGAACGCTTCATTAAGTTAAATCAGAAACTTGCTTGAATTAAATTATGTGGGAGGTGTCTAGAAAGTAATATCAAGACATCATTTGGAGGGAGGGGGAGATACACACGACAATTGGAAAAAAACCCAAACCCCACCCCGACTTCACTTAAAAACAATTTAAATTCGTTCTTGTAATAAACATGCAGAACGGATTTAATGGTTTGATACCAGTAGTGTGACATTTTGAATGAAGAATATTTGGGCCAGAATCTCTCAGCCTTCTTTTCAATAAGCATCAATGTTTTCACCAAAGCTCACGGTGTTACTTCGTGCCGCAGCTTTTAAGCTCACCTGTGTGTGGGCAATGATGCGAATGACCTGACAGTACTTCTTCATGGAGGCAAAGTCCTTCTCCAGCTGCTTCTTGCCCTCTTCATCTTGCCACCTCTTGCAGTACTTTGTAAAGGCCTTCTTCTTGGACTTGTACCTGAATGTGGCACAGAGAAAGGTTGGCACAGTCCCTTCATAGCCCAGCGGGCCAGTGGAAGGAGACTGGGCATGGCTGCTTGCCCATCCTCATGGTAAAGGGGGGGTGGGGGCACGTCGACAGCACTAGGCAATTTCGGCTCATGGCACGGTTTCTAAGGAGCCCTTTCCACCGGCCAGAGGAGCCCGGAGCTCATCAGGGCACTAGGCACCTGAGTGGAGCTGCACCACACCGATACGTTAGACCAGCTCAGAAAAACATGACAAATGTTTACTCTGGCCAGCAACTATCAGCTCCAGACTAAACATAAAAATCAGAAGTCATCAAAACCAAGCCTTACCAGTTCTTATAGAAGCGACGCTTGCACTCATCACTAATGTGCTCCGCAAAGATGGTCTTGAAAGAGCGCAGGCCACGAGGGGTCATGACGTATCCAACAACACCGACTACAATCATGGGAGGAGTCTCCACAATGGTCACTGCCTCAACCACCTCCTTTTTGTTGACCTCTGATAAAAGCACAAAATGCACAAGTTAGTTTAACTGCAAACCAGCATGCAGGTTTAGAACCAGGATTTTAAAGTTAGGAAACTGTGCTCAGAACTCGACATTCAGCAAGGGCTCAAGGCCCAAATATGTCCGCCCGTCGAGATTATCATCACCGGCAGACACCCTAACAGCAAAGCAGATTTCACATTGCATGCAACAGAATCTGTGCGGTTTAACTTACTTGAGCCGGGTCTGTCGACCTCACGGACAATGTGGGTCATGCCAGCCTTGTAGCCAAGGAAAGCAGTCAGGTGAACAGGCTTGCTGGGATCATCTTTAGGGAAACTCTTCACCTTGCCACGATGGCGTTTGCACCTCTTGCGGGGCAGGAAGCCCAGAGAGCCATGGCGTGGGGCCGAAAATTTACGGTGAGACTACACAAAATTAAAATTCAGAATTAATCTATTGAACTTCTATAACAATGTAACATTAACTGAGGACGAAACAAACTTGCTGTCTTTACACATTTGTGACCCTGGACCACAAAACCAGTCTTGAGTGTCAATTTTTCAAAATTGATTTATATTCCATCTGAAAGCTGAATAAATGAGCTTTCCATTGATGCATGTTAGGATAGGACAATATTTGGCCGAGATACTACTATTTGAAAATCTGGAATCTGAGGGTGCAAAAAAAAATAAAATCAAAATAGAGAAAATCACCTTTGAAGTTGTCCAAAATAACTTAATGCAGATTACTAATCAAATGAAGTTTATCTTTATGGTAAGAAATTTACAAAATATCATGGAACATGATCTTTACTTAATATCCTAATGATTTTTGGCATAAAAGAAAAATTGACAATTTTGACCTATACTATGTATTTTTAGATATTGCTATAAAAAGACCCCAGCGACTTAAGACTGGTTTTGTGGACCAGGCTCACATTTTTATCTCTAAACTTCCATATAACAAACTATAAGTTTAAAATTGCAATTTCTAATACATCTTACAGGTTAACAAAACAAAAGTGTCACTAAATAAGTAGTTAAGTCATTACTCGAGTCTTGAAAACACAAGTATCCTTAATTGCACGTAAAGCGTTTTCTCGCACAAGTTAAGTCGAATCGGTAGATTAACAAAAACTGATTTTACATTAAACGGGTTGCCTCCTGTGAATACCACACAGCATAAGAAAACACTGACTGTTCCTTTATCTAGTGACTAAAATTTACTTCGACACTTCACTTGATAGGCCCTAAACAGAAGCGCCGAAACACCTAACATAACGAGAATAAAGAAAACCAGAAAAGGACCATTTGACAACCAGAATGGCTTATAATAATCTCATTTTCATCTTTGTGTTTTCTAAAACCTATGTAAGTCGTTTATCTGTGGTAAGATTTCGAAGCAGAGCAGAACGCTGCCATTTTCCCCTTCGGTCAAACACACACAATGTGCAAAACACCCAGGCACTGCGGTTACCATCCATACCCACTGAAAAACACTCGTTTGCCTTCTGTGTGTCATGCACAGACTAGGATGTGTTTGAAATCAGACGGATGACTTTGATTTAGGGTGGATTGTGGAGGAGAGTCGATCACTCACCATTTCGTCCCCGGGCTAATTGAAAGAGAGCGACCGAGAGGCGGCGCTTCCTTTTAAAGCAAGACGCGCGCTCGACGCGTGTGCGTCACTGCATACGTCTCTCGTACGTAACGTTCCTGCAGTGGTTTATATTTCTTCTGTTAAAAAACTGTGAAAAAAATCTGTGAAATGTTTAAAGTGCTATGAATATGATACACTCTTCAACCCCCCTGGTACTTTGTTATATCCTTATTCGTTAAAACTGCATGTGAGCTATGCCTTATTAATTTTATTTTTTTCTCTTATTTGTTTATATTTCGTACTGTTATTATTTGAATATTACTTTTTTCTGCATTTAAAAAAAAAAAAAAAAAAAAAAGCGATCCTGCAGTGGCGTCGCCCTCTGTGGGCCAGTAATGCACGGTACGCCACATGTGGTTGAAGTACATATTAAATATTAAATTTTCCGCTTGCGCCGTGAATATTCATTGTTTCAAGAATAATGTCAAATACATGTGTAAAATGCTTGTTTTTATGCAACTAAGGAAGTCATTTTAATCTTAATGTTTAGTTTCTTTGTACAATTTTTCTCTGTTGTTTTTATAATTGATAATAAATGACATGGTCGTACACAGAATCAGCAAATAATATGCAAGTTTAAATACGCCATAAAATGTACACCACCAAACCATGAATAAGAAATATGCATGCTGATGTTTATAAAATATTTATTTAAATGTTTCCTAACTTTCAAGCACGCTATAAAATATCTATAAACAAATGAATCATCACACGAATGTAATTATATATATATATATATATATATATATATAAAACTTTACTAAAGCCGGGCTCACACTGTGCGATCTTTT
>JAFVLL020024632.1:0-48782 GCA_021397915.2 Tor tambroides | reverse complement strand
ATATTAGTGCTGTCAAAATTAGTGCGTTAATGCAATTTATTTTTAAATTTTATATATATATATATATATATATATATATATAATATGGAAGCATTATCATTATTTACGGTAACTGTACATCCATCCGGCTATATCCAGGACCTAATTTATTCCCAATATCTTGATTTCTTTCTGTTTCTGGCTTTGATTAAGCATTGTACTCTATTCTCTTTTGCCTTTTCTCTGTATTCACGGGATGAATGGCCAGATTTATAGGCTGTATATCATCACAATTCAGGCTTTGTCCACAGAGCCAAATTTGCTGGTAGAAAGTGTATTCTCTGGATCTGGTGCCAGTGTTGGCCTATTGAGACTACTGTCAAGTTGCACTTGTATTTGGTCTGTGTTTAACATTTTCTCTGGATTTTTATGTCAAGGGCTGCAGGATTTTAAATGAGGTTTTATTTGTATCTTACGTTATATTCAATTCGTCATACTAAATTAGTTTACTTTTCTTTAGTTTTTAGAGTTGTGATGGTAGTGTGTTTTACTATAGTTTGTAGTTTTAGCTTTCTTGACTTTTAGTTTACTTTTATGTTCTTGAGTGTATTTAAGATTTAGTTTTGGTATTTTAGATTACAGACACTAATTCCAGCAGTCCTGATTGTGTTGTTATAGGTAAAAAAATTAAATATTTCGTTTAATTTATGATGGCAATGCAGGAAAGACTTAGGATGAAAGTCTTGTGTAATCAGGCTGAAAAGTAACAAACATAGGAAGAGGTTAGACTCGATACCAAATCAAATGTTTACAAGAATCCGATATCCAGTTGTTTTGAGAGTTGAATTTGATATTTTGATGAGACGCTGTGCAGAGGTACTGAAGCAGGACAAGGAGAAAATGACAAAGGAGAGCTAGCCTGAGCTCCTGGTTCATCATTAGCACCCCTCTGCTCTTCAACAGACACGTGTCCTTCTGGCAGAAGCCAGATGATAAAGCACACAAGCTGCTGTTGTGTTTGCCATGCCACGAATTTGTGACATTGATATAGTAAGTTAAAATGAAATCGCACAGCAGAGGTCAAAAATATAATAGAAAAGTGACATGGTAAAAAGGTATTTCAAATGTGTGTATGATATAGAAATAAATGCAAGATTTAGTCTCTTCTTACATAAAGCTATTGTATTCCATTACATTTACATTTACGTATTTGTCAAGATGCTTTTATCTAAAGTGACTTGCATAGTATTCATGGCATACATTTTATCAGTTGACCTTTTTAGAGGTGAACAGGCTAAATCACTATCTACCATTGTTGTATAAAAAGGGCAACATGGATATTCTGCAAAACTTCTTTTTATATTCCACAAAGCAAAAAGTAGGAAATCTCCGTTTTTGTTTCGTTTTTATTGAAAAAAGGGAATGTTTTATATTATTTTCATGTCACCTGAAGGTGTATTTCCTCTTTTGTTGATGCAGGAGCGTGACTTTTCAGTGATCTTTTGTGCTTGAAAAGCAGAAGAGCACAGGATGGTGGCGTGGGTTATTAAATGTGTCATTCCTGAGCTGTGAGAGCTTGCAGGCAGGTGAGTTGAGTGCAGGTTCAAGAGGAGACGAGGAAAGGCATGTAGTCATTAAAAGGCTTCAGGTGTGGCTGACGCTCCACACACCCGGCTACAAGAATGTCAGCCCGTGGGCACAATGGGCTGCTGTGGAATTCGCCTTCAAGCTGCTGGACTGGGTTGTTTTTTTGTGGCTTCCAAACATATACTGGTACACCATGGAGAAAAACGTGGAATGGGACGTGCACGATTTTATTAATTTCTGTTTGATTTATTATTTATTTCATTATTTACTTATAAATAGTATATATTTCTTTATTTTTTTCATGGAACACAAAAGGAGATGTTTAGCAGAATGTCCAAACAGCTGTGCATTTATGGAAAAGAGCAGCACGGACATTCTGCCAAACATCTTCTGATGTTTTTGTCTGGATTTGGAATGACGCGAGGCTGAGTAAATGATGCCAGACTTCAACTCTGCCTGAAATATCCTTTAAGCGAGATTTGCTTGTCTTGTACATAGTGTAATCTCACACTGTGGTGTCAAAAGTTAAGTAATTTCACTCGATCAGTATCTTTGATTGATGGATCATACTCCCACTCTCTCTCTCTCTCTGAACCTCTGCTCCTGTAGCAGCCTGTTGTTAGCAGGTCTCGTTTATGAATACAGGAAGATCCTTTTTCCGACACCCTATTAAAAGAGCTCTTGTAAGCGATCTGTGTGTATGTATGGGTGGATGGATGTGGATGTGTATGTGTGTGCCTGTTCAGTTAAGCCATTGATTGCAAAGCATGAATGAATCCGTAGATGCTCCGGGCGGTGAGCAGTGTTCAGGCTTTCAACAGACTCCCAGAGGAGATGCTGGTGTGCTTTAAAGTGAGTGCAGCTGAACAGTCACAGTAAGAGACACAAACACTGATTCTCCGGTTTTATTTCGATAGGGAAAAGGGCTGGGTGATAAAGCTGACAAATATATATATATATATATATATATATATATAGCAGTTATATAGCGGTAATTTAGACAGACTAAATCTAGAACAACTGTGGCAACGTCTTCCAGAAACCTACCTGCAAAGCCACCTAAAAAACTATGCGCAAGAGCACCTAGGGCAAAAGCTGCTTTAAACACAAAGGATGGTAACACCAAATGTTGATTTAATTTAGTTAATAGAAGTGAATTGATAAAGAAAATCTATTTATGACATTATTTTTGACAGCATCCTCATTTTACAGCAAGTGCCTAAATCTTTTAACAGTACTGTAGCTTTGCAGGTAGGTTTCTTGAAGCATCTTGGAGACGTGTATATATATGAAACATATATAATATTGTGTAGTCAGCTTGAATAATCTTCTGAACTTTTGATCAGAGTTTGCACACCATGATGAAGTTGCACAAGAATCATTTTTGTTTGTTAGTTCATCAGGGATCCATCCTCGGGGGGAATCTGTGTTTGTCATAAACACCTCCATGTCATTCTGAGTCACAGGCGTTTTTCTTTACTTCTTATTGTTAGTCTCTGTATAATGATACAGTGTAGTTGCCTGAAGCGTTGCTCTCACACTCCTTCTGTTTCTGAGATGCCGGAGAGAGTCTCTGGCCCCCTTCTGGCCGACCCTGGTACTGCTCCCCTCCCGTCCAGCCGAGTGTGTGTGAGGTCTCAGTCTACAGGGAGACAAAGGGCATATTTTTCAGTTTGGAGGCCCTGCAGTGGGCTGGAGCGCAGTGGTGCTGCATTGCCTTGTCAGTGTCACAGCTGAGAGAGAGAAGGCAACCGGGGGCTGGGATGGAGAGGAGGGGAAGGAGGTCACTCCATGCTTTTTCAGTGCTCCTATGTTTCCCCTAGCTGTGTTCGTGGCACAACATTGCACAATGGGGGCTTTTGTTTGTTGGGGGGTGGAAGCGGAGGCTATTCTGTTTCAATCATTTCTGGAAGTCCTGTGTTTGCGACATGGTGGGGGCTTAATGCTTTCCTGTGGCTGTCTGTTGTTCCCTCTCTCTCCTTTTATTCAGCCTTTCTCTGTTTTTAGCCTCTCTCCATCTCTCTTGCTCCATCTCTCTTTCAGTCTTTATGTTGCTTCTCACTTGTCTGCCTCCTCCTTGCCTTAAAGGGATAGTTCACCCAAAAAAAAGTTTCTGCCAGAAATACTCACCCTCATATTGTTCCAAACCTGTTTGAATTTCTTTATAGAGCACTGCAGTGTAATTTTGTAGGCCAACCCAGAGCCCTGATTCCCTCAACAAAAACACAATAGGATTTTTCTATTGTTTTTGTGAAATATTGGAGAAAATAAGCAAAAGTTTATTATTCATACATGTTTGGTTATCATGATAATCTTCACAAATGAACTCAACTTTTGTTATTTTGAAGCCTAAATGCACAAAGAAGTCAAAAACTAAACGTAGACTTTAAACAAACTACAGATGTATGACTTTAACGTCACCACCATTAAACTTCCGACAACTCTTTTAGTCTTTATTTACAAAACATTTTCCCTGAACGTTTGAGCTTGAATAGTTTGCAACTTGCAAGAGTGCGATTATAAACACAATGAGGCTGTGAAAGTGGACTAGTGAGTAGAAGAGTTAATTTTTTCGGTGTGATGACGTTAAAAACCTCTCTAGTTCCATTTAGCTAGCAACCCGCCTTTTTCAAGACAAGTAGAAGCTTTAAAAAAGCACAAGTGGGTATTACAGATATATTTTATGTCATAGAATAAAATGTGAAAGCATCTTGAGCTTGTGTAAACCACAGACCATATTTTAGGCATTTAACCAAAACCCATTCAAAGACGACTTCAAGACAATGGAACGGAAGTGCTAAAATGCTAACTTGTTTCCTCGTTTTGGTCTACAAAAATATGTCATCCCTGCAGCACTCTTTTCTGTGAAACACAGAAGGAAGAATTGTGAAAAGTGCTACTTCATGCTACTTCAATAAATGGGCACCGTTTTTTCAAGTTTTCAAACTAAAAAAGGACAAAAAGCACCAAAGCATAATAAAATTGGTCCATATTACTCTATATTCCAAGTAACAAAAGAATGATTCCTTAAGGCCGGTACACACCAAGCCGACGGTTGGCCGACGGGCAGTTTTTGTTCGTCGGCCGACTAAGTTTTCTCAGTGTGTTCCGCACCGTCGACAGTTAACTGTCATTGCTTCGGGCCGAGCCTCGACATGTTGAATCGGAGTCGGAGCTCGTCGGTCAGTCGGGGCATCTGATCATTCTGATTGGCTGTTCAGCTGGCGAACCAGTGCGCGAGAAAGGCGTAGAATGGACGTGCTACTTGGCCGTTGGTTGTCGAGCGTCGGCTTGGTGTGTCAGGGCAACTTTGTACCCATGACGCTGCCGATGTCGGCCGACCCCGCAGTCTGCTTTCGTCGCCACTAGTTCGTCGGCGTCGGCTTGGTGTGTACCGGGCTTTAAAGGGACAGTGCACCCAAAAATGACCCTTCAAGTTATTCACCCTAATGTCGTTCCAAACCTGTTTATCTTCAGAACACAAATAAAGATATTTTTGAAATCCGAGAGCTTTCTGACCCTGCATAGACAGCAACGTAACTACCACGTTCAAGGTCCTGAAAGGTAGTGAGTAGGGCTGGGCGATATGGCCTAAAAAAAAAATCCCCGATTTTTTTCACAAAAAATCCGATTTACGATTTAAATCGATTTTTCCCCCCTACTTAAAATCAATCTGCAGATGACAAAGAAATTGTTCAAAACAAGTTCTAACTTTATTTTGTTGTGATTTTTCCCTTCTGAGATTTGATCTGGATTCTCCCATTGGGGTTAACGTTGAATCAGAAACAACAAGCCAAAAAGACTAGATGGCAGGCCCTGCCATTGTAAACAGTGAAAATGTAACATAAATAACATAACATATAACATAAAATGTAACGTAACGTAACATAAGACATAAAATTATGTGATGCCCTTTGGCCTGAATCATGAATCCGTATTCAGAAAGGCACGGAAAACAAATAACGATTGCTAACGGTTGCCTGTTACGTGACCAGTGTTTCCCACAGACTTGGACTCTATTTGTGGTGGCATATATGCAGATTCATTCTCTGCCAGCAGGAGGCGCTTTTAGAGCGGGAGAAATAGCGGTTTCCCCGGTAACGCTGTACACAGATTAGCTCTCCACTCACAAACGCTGCTTTATCAGACATTTTATGCAAGATGAAATGAAAATGACATCCAAAATTTTCTGAAGACAGTCGGTTTCCTTCAGAAATGCAGTGATATAAAGACACCCGCACCATGTTTCGATTTTGAAACGTGCAGTGCTTGTTTATTCAACGAAGTCAAGCTTTTTGAAAAAAATCTATTTGTGGAGGTCAGTTTTGATATTGTGGCAGGCTGCCATAAATCAATGTATGGGAAACACTGCATTACAGTACATAAAATTTCACTTACCACATAAACAGAGTCAGGAGAGATGACTGAGGACGATGACGAATGATTTGCAGAACCTGAGCACCATGACAAACATCTAATCTTGTAAAATCTCGAAAGTGAAAGTGAAACTAAAAAGACGTGCATTCAAAAGCAGTTTCAATGCCAGGCATAATAGCGGCTCCCTGATGCCTGCAATTTTATACAGTATGATTACCTAATGATAAAGCAGCAAGAGAAAGTATTGAAAAATATATTTATCTCCCATCTTGTATTTATCCCTTTAAGGAGTTCAGAGTACATGTGTCATTTTTTTTTTTTTTTTTTTAGAAAAACCGATTTTAATTCAAACAAATAAAGATATTTTTGAAATCCGAGAGCTTTCTGACCCTGCATAGACAGCAACGTAACTACCACGTTCAAGGTCCTGAAAGGTAGTAAGCTACAAGAGCTACGAGAATACTTTTTTGTGTGCAAAGAAAACAAAAATAACGACTTATTCAACAAATTCTTCTCTTCACTGTTAGTCTTCGATGCGTGTTTATGAGAGTACCACGATGCATGCGCGTTGAATTGTTGAGTAAAGTCATTGTTTTTGTTTTCTTTGCACACAAAAATATTCTGGTATCTTTATAAAAACGTTTGAACTACTGATGTCACATGGACTATTTTAATGATGTCCTTACTACCTTTCTGGGCCTTGAACGTGTCAGTTGTGATACTGTCTATGCAGGATCAGAAAGCTCTCGGATTTCATCAAAAATATCTTAATTTCTCTTCAGAATATGAACAAAGGTCTTATGGGTTTGTAACGACACAAGGGTGAGCAATTAATGACAGAATTTTCATTTTTGGGTGAACTATTCCTTTAATTAATTAGATATCACTTTCATGGACATGCAAAGGAAAACCAGGGCAGATGTCAAGATTTTTAACCTAAATGTTGGCTTGTTCCTCACACAGATGCTATCAAATGATTTCAGAAGACTTTTCCTTTTGAAGCTTGAAACCTTCAGTCCCCATTTATTGAAATTGTGTGGAAACGAACAACCAATGCAGCCTTCAGAACATCTCCCTTTGTGTTATACAGAAGAAGGAAAGTCAAAAAGGTTCTCAATGACATGAGGGTGAGCAAATGCAACTGTATGTGTGCAGACTGGACATGAGATGAGAAGTGAAGAGGTGCAGCGGCCATCTGCCCTGCTCTGCTTTTCCGCATCCATCCCCCGCCCCCTACGAGCAGCCGCGTGCTTCTAACCCCTTGATTCCTCCTGTCGTGCTCCGAGCACATTTCACCTCTTCCCTACGCAGAGCTCTCGCAAAAGCTCCTCCTTAATCTGACTAAGGGCTAATCTGTTTTGGGATGGGGGGGCCAGATGAGGCTTAGAGCCACCAGACTGGCCGACTCACTCCGTCAAACACCCGCCTTCCCTCCATCCATCCGTCTATCCATCATCCTGCCGGCACTGCCAGACAAGAGACACCTGTCTGCTATAGAGATCAATGCTGCCAGTGGTGGAGGCCTGTCTGAATCACCCAATGATCACCTCTCTCTCTCTTCCAGTGCATGTCACACTATGGCTGGAGGTGTATTTGAATGATTTTGGTAAAGAACAATCTGTATCCTACAGGATTTGGTTTGATTTCTGCTGTGCTTATTAAGTTAGCCTTTCGATTTCCCTTGTGTCTTGTGGTTTATGGCCCCTGTACTGACTCGAATGAGTGGAAAAAAAGAGAGTGATATTGAGAGAGAGAAGTAAACAAACTCTGAAAAGAGGAGGTGAAAGAGGAGAATAGAATAATGATGTCACCGTCAGCCAATGAGCGGTGTGCACCAGAGAGCATTTAAGGGCTGTCAGCTGTCCTGTTCCATCCTCATCACAGTACACACACACACACACACACACACACACACAGTGGCTATGTTTGGAATGGAATACTAACTGCACAGTATGCACTGCATTCTATTTAAAAACAAATAAATAAATACAATTTAAAACAGGGGAACAGTTGCCATTATGCAACATTAACCATTTCAAACAGTAGTATGCTGTGGTGTCACATGATTACATAATGTTGCATGTGAGTGGTGTCTAGGATTTTTTAATTTAATTTTGTGTAACATGTTTTAACTTCGCCTACACAGGGTAAGCGGTTTGGAAAATGGATGGAAGGATGTTTTAACTTTTGGTAGCCTGATCAAATAATGAGTCAAAATAGAGATAACAATTCACAAATGTAATCACTTCCAGTTCATTCATTACACTAGAAATTGAAAGTCTGTTGAAACTTGGGGTCGGTAAGATGTTTTAAAACTTTTTAAAAGTCTCAAGGCTGAAAACTATAATACTGTGAAATATTATTACAATTTGAAATGTTTTATACTGTATATTGTTATATTTTAAAACTGAATTAATTTTTATAATAGCAAAGCTGAATTTTCAGTAGTCTTCAGTATCACATGATCCTTTAGAAATCATTCTAATTCTAATTTGAAATTTTTGTAACAATGTAAAAGTCTTTAGTCACATTTGAAAAGGAAAGGAAAGGACCAAGTATGGTGACCCATACTCGGAAATTGTGCTCTGTATTTAACCCATCCAAGTGCACACACACAGAGCAGTGGGCAGCCAATGCTGCGGCGCCCGGGGAGCAGTTTTGGGGGATCGGTGCCTTGCTCAATACCAGTCGTGGTATTGAGGGTGGAGAGAGTGCTGGTTATTCACTCCCCCCACCTACAATCCCTGCCGGACCTGAGACTCGAACCCACGACCTTCGGGTTACAAGTCCGACTCTCTATCCATTAGGCCACGACTGCCCCAATCAATTTAATACATTGATCAATTTAATACATTCCTGCTAAATAATAGTATTCATTTCTTTAAAAAAAACAACTTAGACTGACCACGGAGTATTGAACGGTAGTGTACAATATTCTGTATTGCACATTTTTATATGCTGTAGGTCATTTTGCATTTTGCAGACTGTGCACAGTTTACATACAGTACATACTACAAAAATTTTAAGCGTAGTATGTTGGTATGAATATAGCCATTCACTCGTCTTTTTTCTTATTTTGATTCGGGCACTACTTTGACTTTGTTTCTTTCTCATCGGTTAAAACAGTCCCTCTGCATCAGTATTACAAGTAGACGTAAGAGGAAATGGCCATTGTCAGTGTCAGTAGTTATAACATCTGATTTCCCTACAGAGCACAGCCCTAAAATTACACACAAATCAGTTTCAGATATTAAATATTGAGTGTTAAAGCTTGATTGTCAAGATTAATTAAATGCTACAAACACGCCGTGTATAAGAAACAATATGATGAGAACTGAACAGGAGGTGATGAGGATTTCATTATTTGTGTTTTCGACAGTTTCATTGAGAGGGTTTGATATACAGTGTGATTCATCCATTTTTTCACACTCAGCTGCACCTGTGTAACTGCATTGCCTTATTTAGCCGTGAAGTTAATGAGGACAGTCTATTATGAGGCCCATTGTTTACCACAGTAAAACAGCTGCTTAGTGTAATCAAATCTTTTTAATCTGAACTGTGAGCCTTATGGAGTAGTTCACAGTCCTCCGTAACAACAGGGGGCAATAACAGAGTATTGCAAACACAGTTTTCCTACTGTTTACATTGGTTTGTGTGTGCGGATGAATCTATTTTGACCCATAATTGAAAGAGAAAAAAGGAATTATATTTTGGATACAAAAATACATATTTTTATGGTGATTGAGTGTTCTTTGTGAATTCAAATTCATTAAAAAAGTTAATTATTCTCTTTCAGTTTTTATTCCTATAATGCAAAAATAAAAATCTTTATATTATAATTACTATAATGTAGACAAAATAAAATATTATTCAAATCTAAATGTTTATACATCATATGTATGACCTTTTATTCTAATTTAAATAAAGCAATAATTAAAATGAATTAATTATTAATAATAATAATTATTATTATTATTATCATCATCATTATTATTATTATCATCATTATTATGTGCCAAAGTTGTCGTTCAGATATCAGAGATATCTGTTTGACATGTATACACTCATAAGCACTTATAAATATATCTGCCTTAATTGTTGATATTGTACCGTCTATGACATGAATACAGATAACATTTTAGCATAACGTAAGCTTTTTTAGGCAGTGTTACGTGGCAAAATAAGATCGCTTTTTCAGCTTTGATGTGAAATTGGGCCTGTGGCGTTTTAGCTCTGGGTTTGAACCCATGGTTCTGTGTCCCACTTATCAATAAAGACAGAATCTCATCAGTCCATTTCACATGAAAGCACAGAAAAACAAAGCTCTGAAAGGAAGAGGGGAGGTCGAGCTTGCTCAGCTCACTAAAGCCAGCTGCTGCCTCTGAGGGTGATTGTGCCGTGGGTCTTGTCCCTCTCCGAGAACAAAAACGGGCTACACACACAACCTCTCTGCTCCTCTCCCAAAATAAATAAAGAAGCAGAGGAGTCTGTATATGTATGTGTGTGTGGTGCCAGATGATGAATAAGTAGCCACCAGTCGCCCTCTTCAAGTCGGGGACGCTAGCCAGAGCAGCGGGAGAGGCACGCACGCTATGCGACGACCCAAAACTAGACAAGACGAGACGGAGGCAGGCAGCACCGCAGAGAAATGTAGCGGTCTGTCAGCATGTTTTTCATGAGGAAAAGTAACAGCGAGGATGTTCGTTCCAAAAAAGGATCACAAAGTATGCAAAAAAAAAATCAGCGAAATGAAACTAGAGAACATAGAGATGTACGATATGTCTGTATCTTTTTGATGCATGTATAATAAATTTAATATCTTAATTTTATTTAATTTTTAAATTTTTGTCTGAAGAGCCTGTGTGCTCAAAACGTCACCTATGTGTGATAGTCTGTTATTACACTTTTGAATTTTTGGAGCCAAGGTGTGCTGACATTTTTCTATTTTCATTTTAAAATTTATTTTCACATTTAAATTGCCGCCACTGTTAAATGTAAATCTTTAGCAAATCCATTTTTTGTAGTGTACAGTACATCACATTTAGCATTTAAAATATTTTTTTCATTTGTTTTTATTTTTTTAAAAATTAATAATGGTTTAAATTAATTTAGACAAAAAAATAGCAAAAACAGTATAAATATGCATTTTAATAATATCAGCCAATTATGAGTAATTGGCTATTCTATATCATAAAATTAAAACTAAATTATAACTATCATTTCTGTAATTAATTAAAACTAAACTGAAATGTAAAGTAAATTTATAAGTAGCAAATAAAGTAGAATAAGAACAAAATCCAACAACAGTAATAATCTAATAAAATGTGGCCTTTGGCCTCTTAACATTTTAACAAATTTCTCTCTCTCCTTTTGTTTTTCACTTTTTCATATTCCCTCATGCTTGTACACATTACATGCTCTCTGACATCCACAAACCGTTTGTTATTTGGAGATTTGCTATCCACCATCTGTCAGGTTAGCAGGTTGCTAATGACCTTGTCAGTTTTTGAGGGTAAAGCTGCTGCATCATTTAATCTAGGTTCAAGGAAGGGCCGCTATATGACTGCCGCCGACATCCGCTTTAAATGGCAGGCCAAATATTTATGCACTCAACGCTGGATTACTGTCTCCTTCAAGTAAACATAAAATGTAGATGTGGCGTTTTGACTCCAGATGTTGAGCTAGAGAAATGTGTGTGTGTTCACCATGCCAGGATGAAGAGTGTGCCAGCGGTATTGAAGCTGTTCTGCAAAGCTGCTGATGACTGTCTGCAGAAACAGGGCTTGACAGAAGCGATCCGTTGAACTCAAAGACTCCTGATTGAGCCTGAGAGGAGACAAGACTCTCGCTGTGAACGTGCTTGTGCTTTTTAAAGGAATGTTTCACTTAATAATGAAAACCTGTATGACTTGCTTTCGTCTGTAAAACACAAAAGCAGAAGTTTAGCAGAATGTTCATGCTGCTCTTTTCCATAGAACGAAAGTGAATAGCGACCAAATGGAGTTACATGTTTAATTCTCTCAGGTGATTCTGCATTTTGCGCCTTAATATTTGTGAGCACTTGTATATTATTACGAATAAATGAGTGTTGTTTTCAGTGAACTAGGTGTGTGTGTGTGTGTGTTTCTGTATGAGAGTGTGTTGATTTGTGAAGCGAGTCTGTGGCTCCCGGACAGCAGTGGGGTATTTTCTAACCCCCCATCAGCCAGGCAGCGAGCAGGCGCAGGGCTGCCAGGAAACACAGCGCATTTAATGAAGCAAATCTGGGAAGTTGAGTATTTTTAGCAAACTCTTGCGCTGAGAGGAAACACCTCCAAAAGCAGTGGAAAACCAAAATAAAACTTCTCGCCTCCCCCTCTTATTGAATCAGCCAGACTGTGGTGGCCCATGTCTGTTCGATTTTCGAGAACTGCCTGGTTTGTAGGAACCTAGCGTGACGCTGGCACCGAACACACTCTGGGTGCGCGTTTGTATAAAACTACATAGACTAGAGCTCTACTTAAAAAGAGAGAGATTAGCTATCTGTGTAAGTCTGAAGAGTATTTTTTTTAATTGTAATCATTTACTTTTTAAACTAATTTTAAATTAAACATATTAAAGAAATTTAAATGTTATATTTTATCTATACGTTTATATTTCTGTATTTTGATCCAACTTGAAATACATGTTACTTAATTTATTTATTTATTTATTTATTTCACTCATTGTTTTGTGAGGTTTTTTGGGGGGTTTTACTAAAAAAATGTACATTTACACAAAATAAAATACTTTTTGGTACCATTTTGTAGTCTTTGTGTTGGATTCAATATAAAGTACAGTATAAAAATATGTATGTACATAAGTGCATTGTATCAAATATTAATGATGTAATTACATTAATTACACAGTAATTACACAGTCGTTAAAAACACAATATAATGCATCATCACAAAAAAAAAAATTCAGCAATTTTGTGATTATGTATTTCATCCCATATATGGAGTGCCTTCCTTCCTGCCAAATTTTTGGCATGTGTTTGTTTTACTGCACTGCCCAAAGTGATGGTTACTAGAAACGTTTTCTCACTCCTTTTCTCGCTCTCTCTCATTATTCCTCTTTCTGTTTTGTTTTTTTTTCCCTGTAGGTGAACGAATGTATGGTGTTTGCATAAACTAGATGGCGGGAGAGAGAGAAATGGGATTTCATGCATACTTCCATACAAGATGGTTTAATGACTCTCACATTTCTTGCTCACGCTGTAGCTCACAAACCCAGGGATATTAGCAAGTGGGACATATATTTGATTATATCATTTTGTCTGTTTCTTTCCATTGTTTTGTTTCCTGCACAAGAATCACAGAAACAGATGGCACCAATCTGCAATGACCTGTTTGCAGAAGCAGGCGTGCGTCTATTGGTTTTACCCGCCTGGGTCATGAGCCTTGTGGGATTGAGTGGAGGAAACATCCACCTCTCTGTGTTTACTGTTGTGGTTATGCTGAGTGTCTAGAATGATCCCAAGTGGGATTGTGTTTCCGGATAAGGATGTGGCTTGATGGAGCCAGGGGTCCAACCGCAGGTCTGCTTAGGGTGCTGTGGCAGTGGAGAGCAAGGCTAACACTCTGCGCCTGTCAGTGGTAACCTGAGAGGGTTTGAGTGCACATGCTTATACACACGTAAGCGCTCGTGGTGCTCATACATGCAGGCACACAATCATACTCCATGATATATTGGACATTGTTATCGCATTTATACATGCCTTTGGAATCAGTCTTTTAAATGGTTCAATTTTGTGTTTGACAAATCTGATGATCTATCAGCTAATGTTAAGTAATTGATAACAGCACAGAATTTATTTTTTTTTGTTACGTTACTTTTGGTTTAAATAAAATGAAAGTCCAGAACACAATATCTGACACAATATATGGCTGATTTGATAAAGGTGTACATATAATGTTTTCCACTTCTGTTTGTTTTAAATGTTAATTATAATGGATTATTATTCATTATAATAGCAATTATTAATTATAATTAATACATATTATGATTGCTTAAAATTAACAAATTCCAAAACAAAAGTAAAAATACTTTGACTGTTTTGTCAAATGGGAAAATAGCATTTTTTCATTCCTTTTTCTTTTAAATGTTAAGTGTAAGTAATTATATTTAATTATAATTAATAGAAAATAAATGAAATGGTCCAAAACAAAAGTAAAAACACATTTTGCTGCTTTGTCAAAGGTAAACATATAATGTTTTTCACTTGGTTTTGTTTTAAATATTAATTTTAATTATTATTAATTATAGTTAATAAATATTATAATTGCTTATAATTAATATGCCATAAACGTTTGGAAAATAGTGACTGGAAAACATGCATATGTAATTACCATGGTTACAGCACCACCTCCCTCTCCCCACACCAGGGAGGACTTGTTTACCACTTTTCTACTTCAGTCAATAACATGCCAATCATTATGGACCTCCCCCTCCCATCTCCAATGGGTCCATCTGTTCACCTCCTAGTCCCGCCTCCTCAGGACTTACTATCAAAACAGAATGAGGTAGTATGCTGGTACAATCAGACATCAGGCATCAGCCATGACTGTTGTACATATTATTATTTAGGGTCAGATATTATATTATATTGCATTACATTACATTATAGTCAGGGAACTACTGTTATTTTTACAGGTTTTCAGTCAGATTATTTTAGGTATTCTGTCAATTTTGTCATAATTTACTTAGCCTCATGTTGTTCTAAATTCAAAAGAACCAAAACATGGAAACAAAAATTAAGATATTTTTAATCTACAGTATCCACGAAAGTCTATGTAATTAACATTAAAAAAAAAGATGATGCACCAAAATTTGTATTATTGTTTTTATATGATTTATAATTTTCAATCTCAGTTTGGATTTAGATATTGAAATGAATGGCTGCAGACTAAGGCACTCAGCCTGTGTAAACATCCATGTACTGGGTAACACATCCATCTGCAACTTGCATGATTAGAAAATTACTGTTAATAATAATGCAAAGCACACCCATTTAAGCAATTTTTAATTGCAAAATGTGTAATATGCACGCTCCCAGACACATCCGTTGCCTCAGTAAGGGCGTCTGTCTGCGTTATTGTGCTCTCCCTCAGTGGATTTGTTTTGCACCATAGAGGGGACATTCGGTAGTCTGCCTGCTCTGGGGCCTCTCGCTGGGTCACGTTATCCCAAATCTAAGATTACAAACATCCCTCAGCCCTCCGTGCCTGCGTGCACGCCGAGTCTGCAGCAGCAACAGAAGTGAGATCTGGCTCCAAATGCATGTATTTGCCATTTAGGTATACGACATGATGAGTTTGGCTTCAGCGCTGCGTTTGAGTGTTATGGAATTCAAGACGGGTTTGCCTTTTTTTTTTTTTTTTTTTCCTCCTCCACATGCGCATGTGCTATAGCAGAGTGACGCACAAGCATTTTTTTTTCGGCTCCAGGGAACACTATTGAAGCTAGATTGTGAGCCAAGCAGCACATGATGCATTAATGAAAAAGAAATGCCTTGCATTGTTGAAACGAAACAATAAATTGTGTCTGCACCAATGAAGCAATCATGTAATTTAAGTAATTTTTTTTTCCATCAGTGTCCTGAAATGTGTTTTTGTGACTGGTGCCGAGCCCAAGAGGATTAACATTCTGCACTGAGATTACCTGTTTTGAACATTCTAGTTATTCTTCACATAGCCCACTGAGTTAAGACCCTAAGACAGAACGGCATCCAAGTGTGTCAGTGGGTTCGCCCGGGGATAATAACACTGTTTTTACTGCATTCCTCTTAGAAGATTGCGTCAATCCAGAAGATATTGCATTTAACCTTTTATATAATGAGCCCCTATGTCAATTCAGTTGCTGCTGAGGACGTCTGTGGCGGTTTGGAGCGCCACAGCGGCTGTGTCTATGTGGTCTGAACAGTCGGCTTTCACAGACAGGGAGGAGAAGGGAGGGCCGGTCAGCTCACTGCAGAGCTGGTCAGCAAGCGGTTGTCTCCCTCATGACTGCTCAAAAGAGCAGACAGGGTCAGTCACATCAGCACCGTCACGCCACAGGGCCCTACGCAACTTTGTCGCTTCACTAAACAAGTGACCTTCACGTTTAGCGGGTTGTTTCTGTGCTATTAAACATCTGCATTTGTGTTTAGATCCTCTGTGGACTTCCTTGTTAGGTAGTGCAACATAATGGAAACCCACCATGCTTGGCATAGCTGGATGTAGAGACCAACAAAGTGGAAATAGTTGCGGCACTCTCACCAACTATAAATAAAGACCATATCTTTGGAAAAAAATATGAAGTAATGTACCGAATATGATGCTGTATTTTTGTTTTTCTCTTCGTTCATTCTTTAGTCTTCCTTTCCAGCAGAAGGCATGCATGTCTGAAATATTTCCTCATTGAGGAATTGCTGTGGAGCTTTTTTTTTTTTTTCTGTGTGGGATGGAAGAGCAGTTTGCCTGGGGTGCCCCCTTTTGGTGGCATTCCAAATAATGAATAACTTCCTGCTTCCACTCACTAGGACTGTGTATATAAAAGGATTAGAGAACACTAGCAAGCCAGGAATGCTTATGTTTAGGCTTTTTAGCTCGAGCGTAATTCAATTCTTAGGTAGTTAGAGGACGATGAGATATTTAAGGAGATGTGAGTGAGTTGGTTAGGGTCAGAATTAGAGCTGGAAAGTGTGCTGCTATTAATAGGCCATAAAAGGGCCATGTGGCTATTTAAGGAAATGCAGTTCTCATTTACAGCTCCACGCTATGCCTGTTTTATGTGATATGTGTATGATAGAATATTCCTAAAGCTGGAGTTATGTGATCATGATTTGAAAGGTGATTGGTTTTGCACATGATCCAACAAGCAATAAAGTTATTATTTATAACTTTGATTTTATTTCTTCATCTCATGTACATTACTGTATCGATTCCTGGTTCATTTCTACTCTAGTTAGGCATATTGAAAACTGACTCTGTGTTCAGTGAGGGAGTCGGTTGTGAAATCATTAACAGTTTTTTAAAGATTCACTAAGTGAGTCTGATTCAAACTGGTTTTGTGAATCTTTTAGAGTCAGTAAAAAGAATTTTAAAGGGTTAGTTCACCCAAAAATGAAAATTCTGTCATTAATTACTCACCCTCATGTCGTTCCAAACCCATAAGACATTCGTTCATCTTCGGTACCACATAAGCGTCATGGTACTCTCGCGAACACACTGAAAACTGATGTGGAAGAGAAGAAATTTATGAAGAAATTTATGAAAACTCATCATTTTGTTTTCTTTGCACACAAAAAGTATTCTCGTAGCTTCATAAATTTAAGGCTGAATGTCACATGGACTATTTTAACAATGTCCTTACTACATTTTTTCTGGGCCTTAAACGTGGTAGTTGCATTGCTGTCTATGCAGGGTCAGAAAGCTCTCGGATTTCATAAAAATATCTTAATTTGTGTTCCTAAGGTGAATGAAGGTCTTACGGGTTTGGAACGACATGAGGGTGGGTAATTAATGATGGAAATTTCAATTTTTTGGGTGAACTATCCCTTTAAGACCTGTTTGACTGTAAATCAGTCGTGTCAATCGCAGCTTGTGCTCTTTTTGTTGTTGTTTCCATGCACTTTAACTTACATAGTCGAGAAAACACAAAGTTTTCTCGACTGTCATGTTTTAATCACAATGAAATGTAGTGGCATATCTTTTTTTCTGTATTGTGATATACATATACATAAGAATGTAATGGATTATGAAAAAGCATAGAGCGCGGGGTCTGATGTGGGCATTGCACTCAAAATTAATATGAATTTGCTGTTGATTGTGAAGGGGAAGGGTTTAATCTTTCAGTCACAATTTTACAAAACATTTTGTTCAATCTGGAGCCCTGCATTACCCTAACTCCATCCACCATGGAATCTCATTGGTCCAGAATTCTGCTTCTCATAACTGTCTGTTGAACATGAGATATCTTTTGCTGTCTATGATTGTGTTACACTTTGCAGAAGTTTTGCATTTAGTGTGAATCAACACATTGCTTGTCACCAGAAACTTGAGATATGGGAGATAAATATATATTTTTTATTGCTTTGCATGTGCCCTGTGGCTGTTTTGGAAGTTATTCGCAATTGTTTGTTGTTTTTCTCTCACTAAACTTAGGAATTGAACTAAGGAATGTAAAGGAATGTTCTAGTAATTTCTGCAGGGTGGCTTATGATGTGGCAGAATGTGCAGAAGAATGCTAAGCATCTCAACTGGCAGGAGTAAGAAAAGTGTCTCCACCCAGGCCAATTAAGTCCCTGCTGATGTTTGTTCCACCGTGGAGACTCAAGAGCGTGTAAAATCACATCCCAGTGCTGTGGGATCACATCAGTGAACCCTTTTTTCATTTGTAAGCTGATAGGCAACTAAGCAAACATACACACTGTGATAGGAGTGAGGACAGACGCGGTAAGATTAGCATGCCTCTGAGTGCCTTTTGTTGAAGTAAAAATACAAACAAGAAAGAAAGTGTCCTTGTGAGGGGGGGGTGATGAAGGTCAGGTTGTACAGAGACTCATGTCTTAAGGTGTGGTCACATTGACCGTTGTTCAGAGAATTTTTACCATCAAAATCAAGTCATTTGAATAGGAATTCATGCAATCTGGCACAAGTGTGAAAAATTTCCCCACACAGATTTTGCAGCAGGTTCAACTTGATAATGCAAATTCGCGACAGAAAACTGCTTGGTTTGAAAGTGTGAGCTTCATGCATCGCTACACTATCGACAATAGATAATGGAGCTTTTTTGGTCCACTAAAAATATGGCCGCAGCTTCATTGGCTGTTTATTGGCTTGCAGTGCAATGTGGATTTATAGCTACGTGGACAGGACGCATCAGGTGAGCCTTATCAAACTCTGCCATCGTCCTGACTTCCTCTGGACCACATGCTCTTGTCGTGATCCTGGACATAGGCCATCCATTAGGGCTGGGACATTGATGATTTGAGGGGATGTGTATCCTCCATCCACTGAAATCCTACTCATACCAACTAAACGTACTGTATTCATTTCACAAATAAACAAAATGGTTATATTTCCCCTGTAATGTTGTACTGCATGATGTGAGCTCATAAATATAAAGGGAAAAATCCCTTGTAGACGTTTCTTTGGCTGTGCCCCCTGAGCCTGCTAGGCGGAGTGCCAGGGTTCTGTTGCCGGGCGACCAGGAGTGCTGTGCCATGTGGCTTAGTTGCCTCCTCATGTTGAGCTGATGGCGCTGGCTGCCTAGTTAGCGCTTGGAGTCCCACCTCGGACTGCAACCCACCCAGGCAGACCTTTCAACGGTATCTGCACATATGCTTTTCCTAGACCTGCTGTCAGATTCCTAGAGTTCCTATTTCATGAGGCAAGCATCACTATGACTATTTCTCTATTTCTAGCGTTTCTGCCAACCCATTACTTTTTGACGAAATTTGCTGTTCTGACATTGAAATTTGTGCATATCCGAGAAGAGTTTTTTTTGTCTTAAAAAAAAAGAATTAGATGGATTTATCTCTGAAGGAACTGACTGTCTTCAGAAAGGTTTTGATTGCATTTCTTTGCATCCTCCCAACGTATAATGCTTAATGCAGAAATTTGTATAATTACAGCGTTGCTTTGTGTACAGTGGTAACTTGGGTACCACTGTATTTCTGCTTCTGCATTTTCATTCAGCCCATCTGCCACATTTGTTCAGACCGATACAAAAAAGTATATAGAATTAAATATTAATATATTTCAATTAAACATAATAAACATGATCATTTGCTATTTTGACTCATCTTTATTTCTTAAAGAATGGCTGAAATGCGAGGTTTTGTGTATGCTGTTTTTGTCAAAACTTGTATTATTTGAACTAAGTTTTTTGAATTATGATTTTATTTTACTGTAATTTTACGGTTGATTCATGGATCGATTCTGCGATTTTTCCAAATGCATCTCTAGTATTTTAAAGCAGATGGCGCTCTAGGCACGTTTTTAACCGCACACTCAAATGCTCACGAAGAAGAGTGCTTGTGCATTCAACTAATAAGAAATTTAAGTGGTTAAATGTACTTGCACCTCGGCTTTTATGCTTTTATGATGCGAGATTAATGTAACCACAGCCCACTGTGAACACCCGTAATACGATTCAACCTTTTCGAACTTTATGAATGATTATCAAGTGGTGTGTGGGTAAGGAACTGGAAGCAAGCAGAGTACAGCTGTTTCTAAAAAAAAAAAAAAAAGTGCCATCTGCTGTTAAAAACTAAGCTCAGAATCGATTCAAGAGAGAAACGCGATGCATTCGGAAAATCTCAGAAACGATTCCACATTGCTGACAAAAGTGTTGTTACTTTTCATAACAAACAGAAAATTTTGAATGATTTTTTACTGGGCAGAACAATATAATGGGCAAAACATTTCCACTTGAATATAACACAGACTTTGTTCTCTCTTGATTTCAGCCTTAGCAATGCCCTAGCAACTATCCACAACACCCTAGCAATTGTTACTTGGCTATCAGCTTTCCTCTTGTGCTTTTCACAGCCTTTCTCACACTGTCTCATGCGTCTCATATTACTGACAGGGCTTGTCTCTCAATGCTCACTCAATGCAAGTGATTCCATTGGAATGCTTATTGATCCCACATATGTTGTGTACTAGGATCCCTTGACTCTCCATAGCAAACAAGTGTGTTCAATATGGCTTGTTGTTGAAAGCTTAATTTGAAACACGCTGCTATTTTTTCATGCTTTTTTGCACCGCATAAAAGTGACTTTCTCACGCTTTTAACAGAAGCTGGTCTCCATGGATATAGGCATATGGAACATTTGGGGTTACATCATGATGTCAGTAACCTTTCCGCAATGGAACTGATTTGTTTGTCAAGAGCTGATTACAGAGAGCCTCCAAACAGACCCGTTTGTTTGTATGAAACTACAGTTCAAAGGCATTGTTTGAAAGGACAACGAACATGTTAAGACGAGATGCAGACACAACAATTACAAGGATTTCAGTAAAAAAACTGTTTATGCCATGTACAGTACCTCTGAATATCAATCAATCTGCACTCTTGTTTTACTTTCCCATGCATTATGCATTGCTGTGTGCACCATGTGTTAGTACAGTGGAGAGAATTATTATGCTGTCAGTCACAAGTGCATTTACATTTTAAACACAATATTGCAAGTTCCTTTGTCTATTTTTGCTTCACCAAAATAGTTCAAAACAAAGTCAAAGAATCAACCATTGCATTTCCAAGCAACACACAGAATCAGTGTTTTAAAAGTGAGGAATTCACTAACTCACTCATGAAGACTTGTTTCATAGCATAGATTGAATCAGTGTGTTTGAATGAATCAGTTCAGTGAATGATTCAATGACTCACTCATGAAGACAGCCACTTGTTTAGTTCCTGAATGAATCAGTTGAGTGAATAATTCAGTGGTTCGCTAAAAAGACACTTGTCGCCACCTACTGGCGCAACGATGTTATCAATCAGAAAGAGTCACTTAAAAATTGCACAGGCTGACAGTCTGTCTGAAATGTACAAACACAGACAAGAGGAGAGATACAAACAGTGAAAAAAAGTCCTGTCGGACTGTATATCAGCACTCTTGGCACACCGCACAGCCAATCAAATCTGAGTACTGTTGTGTAACTGTTAGCTGGTGTTTCTCATCATGACACATTCCAGCTCAGTTAAAGCCCACCACAGATGGACCGTGGCTTCTCGTTGGGCCCAGCCTGACTAGATGCTTCCCAAGCTAATAGTCCAAACTGCAGTCCATCTGCTAGCTAGACTTTTTGGCTTTGCTTCTCATTCTACTCTTCCTCTCCCCCTCCTCCCTACCCTCTAAATTCCCTCAACAGTCTCTAACAGTAATAATATTTAGCTGTAGTGAGTCCAGAGCTGCAGTTTACTAACAAGGCTGGCACACAGCAGCGCCAGGCCCTGCACAAACATCCTGCATCCTGACTTCACACAGGGTTTCTTCCTCCTCTGTGCCCCTCTTCATAGCCGTCCTCAGACATTTTTATTTTACAGTCAACTGATCCTAAAGCTAGCTACCATCTTACCCCAGAACACACACAGAGACCATAAATGGTCTGTGATCCCTCATTATTCAAAGGCAACTGTTTTAAGCCTCAGGAAAAACATGTTTGTCCTTAAAACATGTTCAGTTGATTTACAGAGTTGCCCTTGTATATTAAAACTCACTCTTCTTTTGAAGCAGCAACTGATGTTTTTCTCTATATTTGTGTTTTTCTTTTCCAGTGTGTCCAAAGGAGTGTGAGAAGAGGGCGTGCACGGATAAGGGCAAGTGCTGTCACCCCCAGTGCCTTGGCAGCTGCACTGAACCAGACAATGATAAGGCATGTGCTGCCTGCCAGCATTACTTTCACGAGGACCGCTGCGTTGAGGCATGCCCGCCGGGCACGTACAAGTTTGAAGGTTGGCGCTGCATCACCATGGACATGTGTGCCCGTGTTCACCTACCCAGTGAGGTCGACTTTGTCATCCACAATGGAGAGTGTATGCCGGATTGCCCACCCGGATTCACCCGAAATGAGACACAGAGGTATGCCGCCTGAGCTGGATATAGGGTGTCTCATTAGACACCAGTGTCAAGAGTGTTTCTTTATGATTTTTCTGTATTGTTATTGATAACTAAAACCCATCTGACACTATTAAAATAGTTTTTCTTAATTGAAATAAAGCTGAAATAAAATATAAATATTGGGTAAAAATGTTGAACTTGAAAAACATAAACGAAAATTAGAAATGCTTATTTTGAATTTGGCATTTAACTGAAATAATTACAAAAACTAAAACTGAAATAAACTTCTATTTAGCTTAAATTAATGCTAAATAAAAATATAAAAAACTAATCAAAATGCCAAAAGCACATAATAAAATTACCATAACTTTAAATTTAAAATTAAATATAAAAAAATATAAAAAATAAAAAGCTCATTCAAAATATGAATAAATATTTATAATAAATTATAAAAAATGTAACTCTAAAATAAGGTATAATTACTATATACTAAATAATATATACTATGTACTAAATAAAAACTTTTTCATTTTTTCATTTTGTAATACAGATTAATATTTTTATTTAAAAAATAATGTTTATTTGAAAATGTTTTGTAAAACTAAACACTGTATTGTGAAAAAAGGCATTCAAAATGACTGTAGTACCAAAAAGTTTAGCAAATTTTTATTTTTAAATATGTCACAAAACAAAGAACCAGTCACAAATAACAGTCGTTTCGAGTCAGAAGTGGCTTGTGGTTCAGTAAGTGAGTCAGTTCAGTAACCACTCGAACTTATTTAGCGAGTCATTTGAACGATTCAGAATAACAAACCGTGGCCCTTCGGAATACTTAATTCTGACTGGTTGATCACAGCATTCTGTGGTAAAATGTTTTTGTGTAACTGCCGTCAGGGTTTATTTTCCGATAATGATCTAACCGCACAATATCATCGCATTAGCAACGTGATTTGCAAGATTAGATGAACATGTTCCTCTTGAATTTTCATTTATAAATCCATAAAGCTAAAATGGGAAATGTTACCACAGAATTGGTCATAAACAACAGCCCTGCCTGTTCACACCAAACCAAACCTGTGTACACTTTCTACAACCCTTTTATACACCATATGAACATCTTAATAGTTCTAAAGCTGTTATTTATGCTGCTGTTAGGATTTATGTGCTAATTTGAAGGTTTAGATTGAGATTTATGATCTCAAAATCCAGGACTGTTTACTTTCAGGTGGCACATTACCGTACTGGGAACCGTTTCTTGTGGTGAAATGTGTGTTTAAACTGGGTAAAGGAGATTGTAATTACAACACCTTGGACTTTACTTGGACACCTGTACTTTTCAAGTAAAATATTAACAGAAAAATCACTTCATTTACTTTTCCATGTAACTTTTTACATGTTGAGCCTGTTTTGTAAATTGACCAGACCTGGTTTTGCCTCACTGCTGACTTAATGATCCTCCTTTCACATAAAACCCAGGGTTCAGGCGAGGACTCTGTTAAGCACAAAGACCTCATAAAGCAGTGACCTTGTGTTTGTCAAAAACAGGCCTTAAATATGCTTCATGTTTTGGTGAGACACAATAATCCTGTCACGGTTCACTAGCGTTTGCCTGTTTGGAGTCTGTGTGTGTGGCTGTGATCTGTCCTTGACACTCACTCTCCCTTCTTCTCCCTCTCTCTCCCACCTGCAGTATGTTTTGTAGCGCATGTGACGGACTGTGCGATAAGGTCTGCGAATCTAAAACAATTGACTCTGTGGATGCTGCTCAGTCCCTGCAGGGCTGCACGGTCATCAAAGGCAACCTGCACATCAACATCCGGCGGGGCAGTAAGTACCCTCGCTCTCACCCTCCTCTCCCACAACCCAAAGTGATAAGGTGTTTCTCATTTCTAGACAAATGACAGACTCAAGCTTGAGCCATTGCATCAATATTTGTGCCTCTCCCTATTTTTATACAAATATGTGACCCTGGACCACAAAACCAGTCATAAGGGTCAATTTTTTGAAATATGCTTTCCATTGATGTATGGTTTGTTAGGATAGGACAATAATTGGCTGAGATACAGCTATTTGAAAATCTGGAATCTGAGGGTGCAAAAAATCAAAATGTTGAGAAAATCGCCTTTAAAGTTGTCCAAATGAATTCCTTAGCAATGCATATTACTAATCAAAAATTAAGTTTTGATATATTTACGGTAGGAAAAATACAAAATATCTTTATGGATCATGATTTTTATTTAATATCCTAATGATTTTTGGCATAAAAGAAAAATTGATAATTTTGACCCATACAATGTATTGTTAGTTATTGCTACAAAATATACCCGTGCTACTTATGACTTGTTTTGTGGTCCAGAGTCACATATATTATTCATAGTTCCCACAGTCAGAGAATATTAGAATTGTGATTTACAACATGGGAATATAATGAAAATTAGTAAAATATTCAAATGTCTAGTCATTTTTTATAGTCATTTTTTGTGCTCTGCTCTAAAATATTTAATTTGCTAGATATATTTTTTTAAATTATAAAACTTAATTGTGTTTTCACTAAAAAACATTTTCAGGACCATGTTACATTTTGTCATTGGTACATATTCTATGTTTTGAACATTTTTTACTGGTTTCATAATATTAGTATTTTTAAGCTTTTGAAAATATTTCTTAACGCTTTGGAACAATATTTAGTGTGAACATTTAAAGATAAAGTTGAAATGAAAAGCGAGTTAAAAAAAACAAAAAAAAACCTTGTTTTACAGAAAATATTTTAAAAAATTGGTTTTCATTTAATACAATGACAGTATAAAATCCAGTTCATTATTTTAAAAATGTGCACTAAATATATACTTGTTTACCTGATGCACAAATTAAAATCACTTTGGGAAAATTTGGGTCCTGAAAATTATTGATCAAACATTGGTGAACCATTTATTAACTGCCATGTATTTTCCTGGTGTGACACAATAAGGCTCATGTATTTTTTGAGTATGAGCTGCTAAAGCTCTTAGTGGTTTGATATGGGACAGTTGCTGCCGCACATGTATCACTCACACTGATGAAGTGATGAGTTAGTGCAGACACTGTGTGTCCTGTGGGATTTGGTTTGTGTTGCTCCAGTGTCATATCTCTTTCTCTCTGTCTGTCTCTCTCTCTCTCTCTCTCTGTTTCCCCAGATAACATTGCATCAGAGCTGGAGAGTTTCATGGGCCTGATCCAGACAGTGACTGGATATGTAAAGATCAAACACTCTCAGACTCTGGGCTCTCTGTCCTTCCTGAAGAGCCTGCGATACATTCATGGAGAAGAGCTCACAGAGCAGTAAGACTTTAAAGCACATAACGAGTGTCATGGCAGCCATTATTCCAGTCTTCAAAGTCACATGATCCTTCAAAAATCATTCTAATTTTATGATTTGGTGCTTGAGTAACTATTCTTACCATCATCATTGTTAAAACAGTTTTTCTGCTTAATATTTCTATGAAAACCATAATACATTTTTGCAGGATTTAATGAATAGAAAATAAATTAGAATTAGAAAAGAAATAGAAATATTTTGTAACATTATAAATACGTTTACTGCCTCTTTTGATCAATTTAATGCCATTGCTGAGTATTAATTTCTTTTTAAAATATTACTCACCCCAAAATTTTAAACATTAGTGTACATTCAAAATGACTACCTGAAGCGAGTTCGACCAGCTGGTAGGCGGCTTGTTGCTGGTCAAAGATGATCAGCAGTGATCATGTTTTAAAACTCAGCTTCTGCACCAGCACGGTAGTCACGTTGCAACATAGTCTCATGTCTGAAACTAAAAGAAGAACATGAGTATCGCGTGCAGGACTCTGTGTCCTTCACAGTCCTCAACATATTTCTTCAAAGGTTTCCATAGGAATGGATGAAAGTAATAAAATGTCGGCTATAATGGAATGTACAGCTCAGGGTCGTAAAGCAGAAGTCGAGAGATTTAGCTAATATATGTATATGCACAGAGGTATACAAGAAGTGATTAAACACACACACACACACACACACATTTTTCTATCAATCACTATCTGCTATCTGACTCATTTTTCCTCACATGGTGTCAGTGTTTTATGGAGGATGTCAGAGGGAGGCTGTGGGAACTTCTCTGTTGTGATCTCACTAGGGTTGAGTTTCATCTTAAGGAATGCTTGTAAGCAGCTCAGACATTCTCCACGTTCCTGAGGTGTTCAGTGCGACTCAGTCGGGTGCAGCTGCAGAAGTCATCCTAACCCTCTTCTGAGCCCTGATCTCCATGCGTGCTATAATGAAACACAATCTGTGCACACGCTTCGGTTGTTGTTTTCACACATATCGCATTCGTCATGTGTATAACCAGATCTGATCGTTCTCATTCCTTTCTTTGGTTCGATTTTTCTTACATTAAAGATAAGAGATGTAGTGTTTAATACTTCGTTGTTTGTGTATGTGTGTTTTCCTACTACAGGTCGTATGCATTCTCTGCAATCGACAACCAGAACTTGCAGTATCTGTGGGACTGGAGTCAGCACAATCTGACCATTAGAGCTGGGAAATTGTTCTTCCGCTTCAATCCCAAGCTTTGCATGTCTGAGATCCAGAAAATGTGGGAAAAGACTGGTGTTAAGGAAAGGATGGAAGAGGACGATGTTCGTAGCAATGGAGAACGAGCAAGTTGTGAGTAGATGAAGTGTTTCCCGTGATACTCTGCCACGGCAAAATTTGCAGATTTTTTAAAAGAAGTAAAACTACCATCTATATCGATTGAACAGGCATGCACTAGATGCCCCACTTACTCCTGATGAACTCCATAAAGTATTAGATAAAATGCCAAACAACAAATCACCTGGACCTGATGAACTCCCAGACGAATTCTCTAAACACTTCTGGCAAATTTTATTTCTGTTATTATTTCATATAGTAGTCACAGAAATAATAACTACATCCAAACAAAGGGTGGGAAAATGATTTGCCTTTCTCCCCCAGTCCCGACCTCTAGAAGGAAATTTGTAATAATACCTTTTCCATGACTAGCAATACAAATTTACAACTAATACACTACAAGATCACAAGATAAGGAAAAAGTTTAAAATGTTCTGTTCAAATATTCATATATTTAAATACATATGTAATGAGATATATACATACACAACATATACATACATACATACACACACGTATATATAATACATATATATATATATACACTTAGACTTCACATAATCAGATGTAATAACCTACCACTTTATGTTTGCTGTTGCTGTTTTTTCTTCTTTTTTTGGGGGGGTCTGATTTGTATCTATGGTGTTGTTATACTACACTTTGTCTTATTATGTACTGCATTAGAAACAACAAAAAAAGACTCTTATGAGCTGATTCTTTTAGAGAATCATTCAAAAGTCTCATAATCTCAGTAATTCTGCCAGAGCAGTTACTGAGTCAACATTTAACAACTGAACCATTTCTACTTCCAAGTCTGAAAACTGTTTTGTGTACTTAAGTTTCATGAATGTTAAGTCAGTATCACTACTGACCAGTTGCTTATATGACAATCTGTAGTTAAAGATACACATTTGCAAAAAGAGGTTTTGTTATTAATAATCATTTAATTAAAAAAATAATCTAATTGTAATTTAGACTCATTTCAATTTTACATTTAACTATACATTAAATCTATTCTATCTGTAATTGAAAAAAAAAATCTAATAAAATAATCTATAAAAAACACATTATTAAATAAACCAGTATAATATTGTATCACTATCAGTATAATTATTCCAATATAATATTGTTTTTAAATTGATATTATTTGACTCTTAAAATATATATTGCATTAGAAACAAAATATCTAGCGAAGTTTGCTTTTTTTTTGGTTTGTTATTTTGTTATATAATGCAGTGGCATTTGTAAGTGAGAACCGGTTGGTAGACGACAGTATTATATTTCTACAAAGACATCACTCAAGACTCTTAAAATACATTTTGCTCACAAGGTGTCCCAGGTCATTCTTCTGTACCTGCTCTATTATGTGTTTGACAGATTTCTGCACTGAGCAAATTTGCTTTGGAGAACAATGATAATGGCTTAGCCAATGTGGTCGTATTTTTTCCTCAGAACATAATTGCTCTGACTCTAGACTGGTGAGACATTAACAGAAGTGCCTTTTCTAATACCACTCTGATTCCTAGAAGCTCATGAAAGATGGAAAGGCCATGGCACCGTCTTACATTCAAGTTGAAGAACTCTTATGGGTGCTTTTAGTTAAATCTCTCTTATGACCCCTCTTCTAGGTGAGAGTTATATTCTAAAGTTCAAATCCAACCACACTCAGAGTACTCGGATAAAGCTCACCTGGGAGCGATATCGACCGCCTGACTACAGAGACCTCATCAGCTTCATCGTGTATTACAAGGAGGCGTAAGTATCAGACTGCTAGAAGTTACTATTATAGACATATTATTCACATCAAGTTTATTAGCAGCTTCAGGGTTGTGATAAAGCATTATATAAATGTGCATTTGTGCGCTGTTGTCTCGATGTAGACCCTTCCAGAACATCACAGAATTTGACGGACAAGATGGATGTGGCTCTAATAGCTGGAACATGGTGGATGTAGACCTTCCTCAGGACAAATCGACAGACCCAGGGGTATTGCTGTCCTCTCTTAAACCCTGGACACAATATGCCATCTTTGTGAAAGCCGTCACCCTGGTTGTAGAGGACAAGCACGTTCTGGGGGCTAAGAGTGAGGTGGTCTATATCCGCACCAATGCATCAGGTTGGCATCACCACTATCCCTCCAATATCCACCCAATTTCCAGTACCCAGTCTATAATTTGACTTAGTACACCAACTAATCTCTTGCAATTCCACAGCGCCGTCAATGCCCCTCGATGCCCGCGCATATGCCAACTCCTCTTCATCCCTGATGGTGAAGTGGTCTCCTCCCATCTCTCCCAATGGAAACAAAACCTTCTACCTGCTCCGCTGGCAGCAACAGGCAGAAGACCATGAACTCTACCAGCATAACTACTGCTCTAAAGGTAAGTGTGCACCATTAATGTACCCTCATCACCTCCACTAACCTTCAACCTTCAGGTATTCCAGAAAAACGTACAATAACTTTATTTACAAAATGTGTGAAGCTTGTGTTGTTGTTGTTCAATCAGCTCAGTCTGTGTCATTGTTTTGGACTACAGAGCTAAAAATTCCCATCCGCATCTCAGCCACGGCTTTGTCGGACATGGAGGGCGAAACAAAGCCCACCAAATCAGATGTTGGTGGGGGTGAGAAGGGCTGCTGCCCCTGCCCAAAAACCAAGGAGGACCTAAAGGCGGAAGCTGAAGACCGATCTTACCGAAAAGTCTTCGAGAACTTCCTGCACAATTCCATCTTCACACCCAGGTATGACACATGCACCGACGGCACTTTCTGAAGTTCTTAGTGTGACGCAGGTCTGTTTGGTTTAGTGGACTCTTGCATCTCCTGCTATTTGAAAGCATTTCTACACCTCAAATGCATAAGCCTGGTTTAATGATTTTGAATAAAGAATATTTTAAGTTCAGAACAAGTTGAATCAACATCACTTCTAAATTTTCAAATCTAGGTTACAGTGAAGCACGTACAATGTAAGTGAAATCCGGGTCAATCTGTAAATGTTTTAATACTGTGTTTCAAACATATAGCCATAGGATGTATGCATGTTAACAAGATTTTAGTGTTAATAATTATCTTACAGATCAAAAAGTTCAAATTTACAACTTTGTTGACATGATAACATAATGCCTAAAACCATAAAATGACCGTAAAAAATGTCAAGAACAATTTTACAATTCAACAGAATGAATTTCTATTAAAATGTAATTACATTTAAATTCATTTCTATAAATAAAAGTGTTAAAAAATAAAGTGTTTTTATAAAACCTTAAAGAGATAGTTCACCCAAAAATTAAAATTCTGTCATTTTTTTACTCACCCTCATGTTGTTCCAAACTCGTAAGACCGTTGTTCATCTTCGAAACACAAATTAAGATATTTTTGATGAAATCCGAGAGCTTTTTGATGCTGCATAGACAGCAGTGGAGTTACCATGTTTAAGGCCCAGAAAGGTAGCAAGGACATTGTTAAAATAGTCCATGTGATATCATTGGTTCAACCTTAATTTTATGAAGCTACAACAATATTTTTTGTGCACAAAGGAAACAAAATAGCGACTTTATTCATTAATTTCTTGTCTTTCGTGTCAGTCTTCGATGCGCATTCATGAGAAATCAAGAGTTGAATTAATTTTTTTGGTAACGCACATTAACACAAGTGATGTCATTTGAACTTGTATTGACCTCAGAATTCTGTTTGACAAACCATTTTGGTACAACATTGGCTTGCCAGTTGATGTCTAATGTGAAAACTAGGTCCTGAAGGAAAACTACTGGAAAGGTTAGGTGGACCCTCAGTAGGAACAGAGACTGGGTTACTCCCAGCACTTTTTGCCACAGTTTACAACAGTGGTCTGAAGACCTTAATTTCTTCAGTCTTCCTGGAGAGCGATTATCAAAGTGGGTCTGAGCTCATAGTCTAGAGGCGGCTTGATTTCATAGAATCAAAACCAGAATTTTGGAGGTCCAGACCGAGGCCTAATTATTTCGACATGGGGCTGACAAGATCAGAACATGAGGTTTTGGAAAGGGGTAGGTGCCAGCAGCGGAGGCTGGAGAGGAATCAGATGGTGCGAGTGGGGGAAAGGTACTCCAGTCCTGGCCACGTTGTTTGTTGCTGGGGCGACGGTGGCGGTTGCATATTAAGACTTCAGCAGGCTGTAATTTGGGATGCACAAACAGACGCAGACTGGATTAATGAGACTGGAAAGCAGCCGCCGGCTGAGGGCTCGCTCCATGTTAGGCTTTTGTTTGCCGAAACAAGGAGTGACGTCTGCATTGTGTTATCTGTTTACCTTGCTTGTGGCATCGGATGTTTTCTCGTCTCATGCGGGAGAAGAACGGCACACAGGAACCGGTTCAGGTTTACTCAGACACACATGCTTCGAGACTTTCCGAGGGTTCGTTCAGGACATCTGCAATCAGGCTTTTTTGTGGGTTGTTTATTTGGTTGCGAGTGTGTGCGCATTTTGGGGTGGGCCGGGGTTTTGAGTCACGAGTATTGATGCACAAATCGATGTCGCCAAACATCTTCTACCACTTAGCTTTCCCAAACTTCTGCTTTTGGAGCCCCATTTTCATCAAGGTAATGGTTTGCGGTTCACTCAGGGACAACGTGATGTACCCGTCAACCCGTCTCTCCATCGCTAATCGATGGAAAACAGACTTTCTAAATGTAAATATGCTTTCCCTTAGTAGCAGGATGCTCAGGAAGCCCTTTTCCCCATCACTGATGACTTGTTATTTCCATCTTGACCCAACAACCCCAGCCCCCTCGCTGCGTTTGGTTTGGAAGTTAGGGCGACAGATTTGCCAGTCTCCGTCCCCACTGAGTAGACCTCATTATCGATGTTTGAGACATAACCATTCAAGTCTGAGAAAAACTGGAGATGCTAAAGACTTGAATGAAGCGGATATGTTTTTCATTCAACGGTCGTCTCCCCTTTCTCTTCCTCTCAGCCGCTCTCTCTCACCCTCCTTCCTCAGACGCGTTCTTTGTTTGCTTTGGAGTGTCCGGCTCCCAGGAAATGTACAGCAAACCTATGTGGAATGTTAATGAATTCCAAAGTAAGATCCCTTTCGAGAGGAGGTGTGGATGCGGCGTCTCCTCAAACTCTCACACAGCTGATCAGCTTTTTGGGCCCTGTAATGGGAGTCTGAGTCATTCTTTCTGCCAGGGGACGTGAGGTGTTGCCTAAGCATCAATGACACGTAAGCCTTCCTGTCTGGGAAAAGGAAGACTATGTCAACACCTGCTGTTACGCCTTTTTTTGCAAGTTTGCAGGTGTAAAATCTTCCCTCAGGACCCTGTTCGTCTAAGTTCTTGATGCGAACCTGACCTTTTCCTAGTCAGCGGTCAGTGCCAGAAGCATTAAGGTTAAGATCAGTGTTTATGGCTGTAGACATAAGGCAGATCCTGACAGAATTTGAGCCTGAGTTAAAGGTTTAATACAGTATTATGGATGTACTTCACACACTAATGGGTTTTCTTTGTGTTTGATGAGTAGAGGTGTTGATGTGATGCTCAAGTGACAATATGATTTGATCTTCCACAGTAAACACGCTCAAGGGTGATCTGAATCCCTAGTTAGTAAGTATTCAATAGTGTCCAGTTGCTTCCAAAATCCCCACTCATAAATCACAGAGCGCCATTCAATGGAAGTGACATGGAATGTGGTTAGAGTTGATTTGATTGTTCCTCCCTACAGCGTTCTACGTTGGCTTTTATTAAAAGTTTCCACTCGCACACATATACAAAAGCAAACACACACTCAAAGATCTTCTCCCATTACTGTCATTTCTCGGTTGATTAATTTGAGTTGGCAGAATAAGGCTTATAGTAAAGTTTAAACTTTCATAATCATCAGTGGTTAAAGTTTGTAATTGCTTGTAAATCTGCTTCTTGAAGGCTGTTAAATAGGACATTCAAACAAGCCTTTCTGCCTGTGTTGCTGTGTCAGTCTGGAAAAATACCTGCTGTTGCGTCTATAGAGTTTAGAGACAGCACACCAATATGACCAGTGTTTTTCAGTAAATTGAATGAACTGATGCAGATATTTAGTTTAGTAATTATTTTAATTTTATGTTGCACAGTAGACTGTGTATATACTGTATGTATGTTTTATTTTAAAATAACATTTCAGGTTTATAGTAATATATTTTAGTATAATAATATTTTTTAACAATTATGTAATACTTTCTTTTTTTTTTGGTATGTATGGAAATAGCTGTATATGTTGAAACTGACAGAAAAAAGGATCTGGTAATCAGCCAAGAAGCCACAGTTATCAGTTGTTATGTGTTCAGTACATCAATCTATAACTAGTTACAATTCCCAAACTGTTTTTGACAAAGCTGAAAACTTGTATTGTCTGTCTCCACTTATTGTCCGTCAGTCTTTGTGTCTGGCACTATCACTTTCCTCTCTTGTATTTGTTTGGCACACTGAGGTTTCCCCCATGTTCATCTCAAACCATCCTGTCTTTCCCATCTGCGGTGGATGGTATTGTTTGGTCTGACTATTGAATTTTTACAGAGATCCTGAGTGAGCAAATCGTTACGTGTCTCCTAAAAGTGGCTCTAAGTAAGGCTGTGACCCTGCCCTAGTCATATATGTGAAGTGGCAGGGGGTCCGTTGGCGTCTGGTAAGCTCTTGTGGTTGCTGCTGACTGCATGTCTTTAGTGGCGGTAGGGTTGACCTGAAGCCAGCGCCTTTGTTTGCTTATCGCCTCATGCACTGTCTCTACCGTCAGAGGCAGAGTCGGTCATATCATTATTATGGATGTTCGATATTTGTTCCAAATATGCCTTCTCATTTCATTTTCTCATCTGCAGAAATGTTTGTTGTATGTGTATTGCTTCATTTGCAAGTGTATATTTTATAGTAAGCAATGATAAATGTTTCATGAACACATAATGGTTTTATACAGTACCTGGACAGAAAGAAGAATCAGAATGAGAAGCAAGGGTCAGGGTAGACAGTTAGTTCTTGGATACCATTTATCATTTCTTTTAAAAACTAGCAATTTTCAATGAGCGATCAGTCCCAGCCCAGCTGGATATATAACACTCATAAGAATTTAAAAGAGCTCATCTTTCAGGATTCTAAATAATTGATAGTTTCCAGAAGAGAAAAAATGAGCTCTGTAGGTTGTAGAGTAATGCAAGTATCCTCAGTGTTACTAAGAGACCTGTTAGTAGGACATTAGAGAATTAGGCTTGCGCATTAAAGGAAGTGGTGTGTGTTGTAGAGTAATTGTGCGCAGTAATTGGCTTGTATGCTTTTAAACCAGTGCAGACTCTGCTGACACTGGCTGACTGCTCTACATCTTTCTATGATCTCTTGCTGTCATTTACTGTTTCATTAAATGAACCACTTTTTTTCTTTTTACCTTCATTTCCTTTTCTTACTTTTTTTTTTTTGCTGTCATTTACTACTTCCGTTTCTTTTCCTCTTTCCTTTCCTTTCTTTTCTTATTGTCATTTACTACTTCCTTCCTTTTCCTCTTTCCTTGCCTTTCCTTTATTATTGTCATTTACTACTCCTGTCCTTTTCACCTTTCCTTTTCTGCTTCCTTTCCTTTTTACTGTCATTTACTAATTCCTTTCCTTTTTCTGCTTCCATTTCCTTTCCTTTTCCATTCTCCTATTTCCTTCATTTTATGTACTTGCTCATTTACTACTTCCTTTTCCACTTTTCTGTACTCATTTTCATTTCCCCAGTTTCATTTCCTTTTCCTATGTCCTTCTTTCTGTTTCTTATCATTTTCCATTCCCTTTCATTTGATTTTACCTTTCCTTTCCTTTCTCACGGTCATTTAATACTGTTTCCTTTTCCTTTCCTCTTTTCATTTGCTTTTCTTTATCACTGTTATTGTACTATTTCCTTTTCCTTTCCATTCCCTTCCTTTTCATTTCCAATATTTTCCATTTCCTTTCATTTGATTTTCTCTGTCCTTTCCATTTCTCTTTCCTGTCATTATTTTCCTTTCCCATCTCTTTCTTTCCTCCTTCTATTTCCTTTGCTTTTCCTATTCCTCTCCTCTCCTCTCCTCCTTTCCTCTTTCTATTTAACTCTTTTTTTTCATGTTCTCAGACCTCCAGACAGGAAGCGGCGAGACCTGTTTGGAGTGGCCAATGGCACACTGCTGCAAGGTGCAAGCAGGAACATCACAGGAATGGAGAGTAACATCACTGACCCAAAGCTGCACGAGAAAGAGTACCCTTTCTCCGAGGACAAAGTCTTTACAGAGTTCACGGAGATATCCAACCTGCAGCCCTTCACCGTGTACCGCATCGACATCCACGCCTGTAACTACGAGATCCACCGCTGCAGTGCCGCAGCTTTTGTGTTCTCTAGAACCAAACCAGCAGGTCAGCAAAACCAACAAACCAAACTCATGCACAAGTGACTACATATCCATGCCAGCGAAATATTCAAATTCCAGTAATTCTCCACTGTGCCTACAGCATGATTTTTTTCATATGCTATCCTGTTCATGTTAACAGCAATTAAAACCATAATGCAATTGAAATCTTATTGAATTACTCTAAGAAAGCACTGGCCTTAAGCACAGTTATGTTCTTCCCCAGACAAAGCAGATGATATTCCCGGCACTGTAACTCAGGAGAGGGATGAGAAGGGAGAAGGAACAGTGCTGCTGCGGTGGCCTGAACCTCATCACCCTAATGGATTGATCCTCATGTATGAGATCAAATATCGTCTGGGAACTGAGGTTAGTGCGACAACTAACTCATACACCATTAAGAAATAGTTAAAACTGCAGCCAATGCCACAAACCGACTGCGTATGTGTGTGTGCGTTACAGCCCGAGAAGCATGAGTGTGTATCACGGCAGCAGTACAGAGTGCTGCGAGGAGCTCAGCTTAGCAATTTGCCCTCTGGAAATTATTCTGCCCGGATCAGAGCCACATCTTTGGCTGGGAACGGGTCTTGGACCGAACCAGTGTCCTTCTATGTGCCACCACCTAAAAGTAAGAATTCACATAAGAAACCAATGATTTCATTTTTAGGAGGTACTGATAACTTTAAAATAGCTTATTTGATGGAAATGTAGAGAGGCCTGTTTCAGTCATATTTAGTTCTTAATTCTGTACAAATGTCCTTCTTTCTTACAGGAAATTATGATAATGCCGTCTTACTGGCCATCATCATTCCTATTATAGTGCTAGTGTTGCTCGCTACAGTGATCTCCGTTGTCATCTTTGTCACCAAAAAGAGGTTGATGTCCCATCTAGTAAAAAATAGACTTCATTTTAATTTCCAGTGTCCAGTACTGTTTTACATTTGTGTTTTTTTATGTATGTTTCCTTTCAGGAATAGTGACAGGTTAGGAAATGGTGTGCTATATGCTTCTGTAAACCCTGAATACTTCAGTCCCTTTGAAAGTGAGTATTATCTCAACTTTGTTTAACTGATTTTTTTTGTTGTTGCAGTTTTCTGGTATGGTTTAGGTTTAAAAATGTTAATATTATTAAATGTAAAAATAAAATAAAAATTGAAAAAATATTTCACAGTATATGATTTTATGTAAATTTGAACAATGTTTTGATGTTTAAAAAATATGATTTTTTTTTCACTGCTGCTGTCATGTATGTAACTCTGCACTGCCTGTTCAAATGTGCTGACTCCATTTCTGTGACCTCAGTGTATGTACCAGATGAATGGGAAGTGGCTCGGGAGAAAATCACCATGTGTCGTGAGCTGGGTCAGGGCTCCTTTGGTATGGTGTATGAGGGCATCGCAAAGGGTGTCGTCAAAGATGAACCTGAGACCAGAGTGGCCATCAAGACTGTAAATGAAACCGCCAGTATGCGTGAACGCATCGAGTTCTTGAACGAAGCTTCAGTTATGAAGGAGTTCAACTGTCACCATGTGGTAAGAACGAGGGGAAAATCTCATCCAGCATCCAACTCGTACTTTCAAATTCTTATAGATACTTATGTAAGTGTGTAATTTCTATGCCACTGGCAGCACCAAAGAAATGGCGAAACGGTGCTTTTCAATGTTTTCATAGTGTCACAGTGTAATTTCAGTTCTCATTCTTTTTTTGTACCCTGGTTTAGGTGCGACTTTTGGGTGTGGTTTCACAAGGACAGCCCACTCTAGTTATAATGGAGCTGATGACACGGGGCGATCTGAAGAGCTACTTGCGTTCCCTCCGTGCCAAAGAGGTATGGAAACATCCAATCTGCTCTGGTTTTTATCCCATAATTTATCTCACTGCTTTTTAGATTAAAAATACACTTAATTAAGCTTTTTCTGATCAGATCTATGGCCAGCATCTCATTCCCCCTTTTAGTTAATGTTCACAGTTAAAGCTACTCGATATTTCAGCCAGCTGTTCAGAAAGGGTTTGTAGTAGAGAAAGAGAGAAGCAGAAGTGTTAAATACAGCCTTTGTGCTCTTTTATGTAGCAGGGCTCTAGCAGCCAGTCTTTGCCTCCGCTGAAGAAGATGATTCAGATGGCTGGTGAGATAGCGGACGGGATGGCATACCTCAATGCCAACAAGTTTGTCCACCGGGACCTGGCTGCCAGAAACTGCATGGTTGCTGAGGACTTCACAGTTAAAATCGGAGGTAAATCTGTGATGCACCTCACATAAATCCATAAATTCAAGAATCGATTTGATGCAACAAAAGATTGAAAGGTGTGACTGACCCTTCATGTTTGCTCTCTTCATGTGTTTAGACTTTGGCATGACAAGGGACATCTACGAGACTGATTACTATCGCAAAGGAGGCAAAGGGCTGCTGCCAGTGCGCTGGATGTCCCCAGAGTCTTTGAAAGATGGAGTGTTCACAACAAATTCTGATGTCTGGTATGAGCCGCCTGTTCTCTCTGACTTTTTTCCACACACACATAAATGCAAGACTTTGTTGTTTTGCTGCATTGTGTACGTGTGTGTGTGAATTGAGTCGGGCTTGCATGTACAGTACGGGTCAAACCTTTGGACACACCCTATCAGTCAAAAATTTGTAAAAAAATATATATATATATTTTAATGGCTTTTATGGTCAAGGCTGCATTTATTTGATTAAAAATAAAGTACTGTAGATTTGTTGAATTTTCCGCACTCATTAATTCAGTCTTCAGTGTCACAATATATCAGAAATAATTCTAATGTGGTGATTTGGTGATCATTTCTTCTTATTATCAATGTTGAAAACATGCTGTTTAATATTTTTGTGGAAGCAAAATTTTTGTGATACATTTTTTTTCAATTCTTTGATGAAAAGAAAGTTCAAAAGAACAGCATTTATTTGAAATAGAAACCCTTCGTAACATTATAAATGTCTTTCTTGTCACCTTTGATCAATTTAATGTGTCTTTTCTAAATTGTTAAAACAATTACTGACCCCAAACTTTTGAACTGTAATGAGTACATACTTCTTTACTTTAATGTAAACGGAAGTGTAGGAATTCTGTAGTGGCCATAAACAGTGGCATAAAATTAAATCAAAAGTACCACACTAGTATAGATTTTTTTTTTACCATAATAATGTCAATGTCCCCCATTTCACCTTTTGTGTAACCCCTTTCATAAAAAAAAGGAATGTTTTATATCATTTCATTTATAAAACCCTGCATAAAATAAATAAATATGAAGAAAATATTATAAACAAACTTAAGTTATTCTTTAAAAAAGCTAAAAAAAAAAATTTAAAAAAATCCCCTGGACAATAAAAAATAATTAATTAGTTTACAGATTTTAAGATAATTCATATACAATTAAAATGTATTTGTCTGTTAAACCAATTTAAATAATTAAGCTTTTGGATCAAAAAGGTTTAATTTAAGGGTGTCCAAATTTTGACTGCTGAAAAACTGGTATTTTTCCACTCGAGCAGCAAGCTGTCCCATCAGAGTCTCAGTAGCTCCTCTCCTCAACAGGCCCCCAACTGTCCAGAAAGCATTGAAACTGTCTCTTTATTTTACTTAATACAACAGGAAGCCTCATAGGCCTATAAGAGGTGAAACCCCTTTAATGTTTTTTTTTCCCACTGATGTCCTGTGTCAAGGGAGAATATGCATCACTTCCAGACATTCTTCCAGTCCCAGCCAAGCAGAACGTGCCCCAACACATTGTCTCTTTGTCTCAGACTGTCTCTCCACAGCTTTAGTCCCAGCAGCGGCGGTTCAGTAGAACAGAGTCACGGTGCCATAGACCGACTCTTCCAATTCTGTAGTTTCTCAATCTCCAGCGTCCCACAGCTCTGTCACTCGGTGCGCTCCTAACCTCCTCCAGATGTTTGGTAATGATGGGGTTGGTGTGCCAGCGCAGACCCGCCTCCCTGTCCCTCCGTCCGTATCTGCCGCTTTTGAAGTCCCCGAGATGAAAAGAGCCACCGCGAGCTCCCATCTCTTACTCCCATAAACCTCGCCGTTAGGTGTCTTTATTTGTTTCCTTTCCCTGAAAAAGTCCCGCTCTAATGCGGTTTTGTCTTTCAACACACAGATGTTGCAGCCAATTAGATGCAAGTCACTGTTGTAATAGTCCTGTTTTAAAGGGTGTTGAGCTTTGTCTCAGATCCTCGGCCAATGTCGAAAATTTGTCCTTCGAGAACTAATGAATAACGACTGGCAACAGTGCGCTCTTTGTGTGGTTTTTATTTGGGGTTTGCCGACTTTCTGCTCCGCTGCTGCACTTTCTCACCGGCCGCCGGCTAATATATGGACTCATTTTCATTAATGAGGAACACAGGGCTAACAAAAACACCACACTAAAAGAGAAAAGTTCAGGTCAGCGGTGTTTGCGACTTTCGCGCTGTTTTGAAAATGAGCATTTTGTTGTTCCAGGCTAGAAAAAAAAACACTGATGCCTCCGCAGCCTTTCAGTGACACACCGCAGGCTAGCGCTGCTTTTAGGCTCCGCAGGACAGCAATTGTCTCAAAGCGGCTCTTCGTGCGTCTCTTGACCTTAAATGGCCTCATTCCTTTCCTCTTTGTCCTCGTCCGACTGGATTGAGTTACTTGATGTGTGCGGCTGCTGACGTAATCGGACAAATGGGTTTTGTGACATTTAGCGTGATTTACTGTAAGTGCCTTTGTGTTGCTCCTGCAGAGTTATTTTAACCAGTTCCTCTTTCTTCAGGTCGTTCGGCGTGGTTTTATGGGAGATCGCCACTTTAGCAGAGCAGCCCTACCAGGGCATGTCCAACGAGCAGGTACTGCGCTTCGTCATGGAGGGAGGACTTCTGGATAAACCGGACAACTGTCCCGACATGCTGTGAGTCCACCAACTGCACTTTGCTCCCAAATTTGGCACTCTGCTTTACAATGTTAACCCTTTGTCCTCTAAGCGACCCTTGTCTATTTAGGGATGCGATATCACGCTAAAATGTTGATAGTATGTCAGCAGATGCTGCTGCTAACGTCAGGCCAAGCGAAAGCCCGGCTGGTGACATTTACGTCATGGGTTAAAAGGGGACAGGTGACATCATGTCAGCGAGCCTCCGTCCATAGAAGGGAGAATGTGTGGTTCCCAGGGGGTGACCGGAATGGTGACCCACGCTGCTCTACTTTTTATTAAGAGCTTCTCGTGCTTATCTTCACATCTTCTTCGGAGCGTGTCTGCATGCGTCACTGATCCGGTCTGCCATTCTCCTTTTCTGGGCTGATGTCAGTAGCGAGGCATGAGGTCTGTCCGTCCGTTTCTCCTGACCCCTTTCTCCCTCAGTCATTCTTTCTTGTCTCAACTGTTATGGGAACACAAACCCCCGGTTTCCATGGCAGCTACGACGAGATGTCCTGATTGCACGAGAGAGGAGGATTGAACATATGCTGCACTACATTAGTGCTATAAAGACGCTCAGACTTTGTCATCTGTATCTCATCATTACACTGTCGGGATGTCGCTCACATTTTTATGATATCATGAGAATTTAAGTAACACTTGGCTGAAATACAAGGGCAGAGATTCAGAAATAGCTTGTAGATCCATTGAACACTTGCTTGAACAAAGCAAGGGTTCGTTCCTCATCATGTTGAGCTCACTATTTGGACATTTTTATCTCAAAACTGTTCAATGATGACATATTTGTAGCAGTTTTGCTCCTTTTTAAATAGTATATCATTAATCTGTTATAGATCATTTTAACGATTCAATACATTTCAATTGTGTTCCATAATTGTCCCTGACAGTCAGTAGCTTTGTTCCAAAACCAAGTGAGCTCCCTATCTAAACAGCATATTAAGGCATCATAGTCATGCTTTTGACATGACCACACTACCGTTCAATAGTAGAGAAAGATTTTTTTAAATTAAATGATTTTCTGATTTGATCTGAAAATACAGTAAAAACAGTAATAATGTCAAATATTATTAGAAATGCTCAGTGGGGGAAAAAATGTATAGCATAGTTTTTTTTTGTTTGTTTGTTTGCTGTCAGCTTAGCAACACGCTAACATCAAACTCTTTTGGAATCAATTTTGAGTTGAGTCTCTTGTGCTGAACGCTATTTGCGGAGTTGTTGGCTTTGTAGAGCGCTCCAAATCAGTAACTTGTGAGGTTTTATTTCAGTTAGGATGCTGCCTTAGAAGGCAGCCGTCCATAGAGGCAGTAGACAGGAAGGTAGCTCAATGGGTTTTGGAAAAGCAATAGTGAGCGCAGACAAGATTTATCACATTTTCTAATTGGGTTTGAATTCACTTCAGTGAGTAACGACAGATGGCCTCTGCTATGAATTTGTGATCCAACAAACGCCAAACAGGCAGGTTACTCGCGATCGCCAAAAAAACTTGCCTTTATTATGAGAGAACGTCTCAGAAGTTGACGCCACAGAAAAGTTCCACTTTCCGTCAGTTCCCAATGCCCAGCGCAGTATTTGACCCAATACTGTGGAATGTCCTTGCGAGAAGGCCTCTGTGTTGTGTGGCTACGGCGCCCCGCTCTGCTCTGAACCTGTGGCTGGAGGTCACTTAAAATGTATTTCAGTGGGCCAGTGAGCGCTGACGCTATTCTTAGCTTGTTTGTGTGTTTTACCAAGATGTGGTGGGACAGTACTACACCAAACTGTTATGATCATGGGTTTTATGATTTTTTTGTTGTTTTTTTTGTTGTTTTAGCTCTTTTGCTTTTCATGTGTTCTCAGATGTTAACTAAGGATGAGTCTGTGGAGTGTTTAGGATAGCAGTTCTGACGTAGTGCACTTCTCAGTGTGTACGACCACAAAATGTCCTAGAAGTTGTCTGTTCCACAATGCTCCTGTGTGAGCTAACTCTAGTGAACACTGCCACCTGTTGATGGGTGGAGATTGTTAGTCTGAACACAGAGTTTATGAGATTTTATAGACATTATTATTGCTTGTTTGCACTGCAGTGTATGAGATGTGTACATTAAAATGATATTTGTACATTTTCTGAAAAAAGAAAGAGCTTACTTCTGTTACCAACACAATGCTTAACTGATATGATTTATTTGGGTTATGTCCATTTTTTTGGACATATAAGATAAATTCTTTCTGCTAATGCATTACATTATATAGGCAAAGTTTACTGTTATTTTTAACTTTATTTTTAGTAATTGTTTTTGTCTTGTAATGATTTTTTCCTTTATAAATAAACTTTTATTTTATTTACTTTTTATTTTTAGTACTTTATTACTTTTAGTACTTCAGTATTTTATTTCAGATTTATTTCAGTTGTTTTAAACTGTTTTTTGTTAGTTGTACTTTTTTTTTTTTTTTTGGTCTGGCTTATTAAGCTACACTGGACATACTGTGTTTCTGATTCACTAAAAAGAACTGGCTCAAAAGAATCATTTGTTCAAATGAGACTACATTGGTGGCACTGTATGCATTTGATTTACTCAAATTAACTGGCTCATAAGAGTCATTTGTTCATAAATCATTTGTTTTAGAGTGCATTATTTAGTAGTTTAATGTCATTTGATTGCATCACATCCAATAAAGTCTTTTCATAGTTTTGGATAAGGCAAGCAGTGTGACTTCTGATCGAGTATCTTAAAATTAAAAATGTAATGTAATATCTGTATCTGGTCTACAGGTTTGAACTGATGCGGATGTGCTGGCAGTACAACCCAAAGATGCGACCGTCTTTTCTGGAGATCATCAACAGCATAAAAGAAGAATTGGAGCCGCCCTTCCCGGAGGTTAGCTTTTTCTACAGTGAGGAGAACAAGCCACCTGACACTGAGGAACTGGACATGGAGGTGGAGAACATGGAGAACGTTCCACTGGATCCTGCTTCCACGTTGGCCCCCTCCTCTCAGGGGAGCACAGGGGCTCAGACCCAGAGTCCACAGCCACTCTCCCCAGCTCAGGGGGCAGGGACACCGATGGGGTCCGCCCCGACCCCCTCCACCTCACCACCTTCCTCCTCCTCCTCAGCCTCCCCAGGCCTTGTCTTAGACAAGCACTCAGGACAGGTAGCAGCAAACGGGCCAGTGGTGGTGCTGGGGCCAGCGTTCGATGAGACGCAGCCCTATGCACACATGAACGGAGGGAGGAAGAACGAGCGAGCGCTGCCACTGCCTCAGTCATCAGCCTGCTGATCATGACTGCTCAGTCTCCCTCTACTCTTCTCACAGGGTACCCACATTTCCCTCGCCCTTTTGTCTACATGGTCATATGTGTTTTTTCTTTCGTTCTCGAGGAGTCAAAACCCAGGGCTGACCGTGGAGTCGATAACCAGATGGACTATGTCCTTTCTGGAAATCTGAGGATCATTTTGTTCAAATGATTTCGAATGACGGAGGATGTTTCGGGTGATTGGTGACTACAAGCCTACAAAAATTCTTGCAATATTTAAGATTTCAGAACAAACCACCACACTGGAGAGCCCTGGCTATCACTTGTGTGGAAAAAAACTGTTTTAATGTTTTCTAAAGGAAGAAAACCTGCCAGTTCATTGTGAAACAAAAGAGACACGCATATTAGCCAGCAAGCCCAGCCCGTGAACACTTCCAAGGTGTATACGAGTGTGTTTTTTTTAGACAAAAATACACATTCCCCTCCTCAGAGCAAGTATTTTTCTTCCTTAAAAACCGTCTTTGTCATCACATTTCTCTTTGAAGATGCCGCAGAAACTTTCTCAGCTGCGATCGCTTGTTCTCAATCAGTAATTGGTCAAGTTACTGGTTGATCCACCCTTCTACTTAAACCATTTCGAGTGGGTTTGTTAGAGAGTGAGGTTGGAGAAACTGCCAAATTTTTTGCCAAATCAAATTTTCTTTTTTCTTAAAAAAATAAAATAAATAAAAATGATTTATCATTACATAACCCCCTATCCACAGCTGATTTTCGAGGTTGCACTTTGAAGTAGCGCAATCAAGGGACTAAACTCTCATACTGTCTTTTATGGGGGATTTCTGGACCTCATCTTTTACAATCAGCTTGAGTTTGTAAATCCTTCCCCTTTCCCCCTTTTATATGGCTCTGATCTCCGACTATTGCATGGCAGTTCCTGCTGCACGCACCATCTGTGAGCTGAGCCTCTGTGAGAGCGATGTCTCAAGTCGAAAGAAAAGAGCGCGCCGCTAATCGCGAAGGTGAAGAGATTGGCGGGTATGAATTATAAGGGATTGGCTTGATCGTGAAGCAAACTGAATACAGGGGCTTCATCTGTTTCGACATCTGTTTTGTGAGATAAGTGAGGCATTGTACACAGCAGGTATTTTTTAGACTAGTCATTAGTCTCTCTGTACAATTCATATGATTCTAAGAAGGGTCTTACAGTTCTATGTTAGACCGCAAGATCATTTACACACAAATCATTGGTTTGAGTCACTTTTGATAACTTTTTTACAGTTCTGATGTTCACCTCTTTGTCTATACAGAAAGAAGCTGCTATTTTTTCTTTTGTGGGTGTTATATATATATACATAGTGGTGGCCAAAATGATTAGAACACTAGTATTTTCACCGGCTAAAAACTGGTTTTAAATCCGTTATTTCTATCCTTTGCTGTAGTGTGTCAGTAGGAAATATCAGTTTACATTTCCAAACAGCTTTGCAGGTAGGTTTCTGGAAGCATCTTGGAGATGTTGCCACAGTTCTTCTGGATTTAGTCTGTCTCAGTTTGTTCTGTTTCTTCATGTCATTCCAGACAGACTGGATGATGGTGAGATCAGATCTCTGTGTGGAGCACTGGCTGTTGTCATACTCCTTGTGCAAACAAAAATCTCACTGGATTATGACCATAAATGGCAAAATTAATGTTTGGAAATGTAAACTGATATTTAATACTGACACACTACAGCAAAAGATAGAAATAACTGACTTAAAACCATTTTTAGCTGGTAAAAATACTAGTGTTCTAATCATTTTGGCCACCACCGTGTGTATGTGTATGTGTGTGTGTATATATATATATATATATATATATATATATATATATATATATATATATATATATATATAATATGTATATGTAAAAGAAATCCTTCAGGTTTAATATTTTATGATATCTCCACTACAGTCCATTTTCTTATGCTTTATATTCCTCTTGCATAAAACGAAAAAAAAAAAACCATACAAAAAAGAGAATAGCAATTTATTTTAATTTTTTCTCCCTAAGAGGTTGTCTGCATTGCCACATGTCAATTGCCTTGTGTTTTTTAACTATATTATTATTATTATTAATATTATTATTATTATTATTATTAGTTACAACAAACTCTTTAGCTCTGCATGTGAACTTTAGGCACCCTTGATACAGTTGTCTACCATTGCACCTGCTCATGTGGTGCATCTCAATCTCAGGTTAATGTTATGGTTTTTTTCTCCAGACATTCGCGTCATAGTTGATTCCACCTCGGCTTTTTTAGGTTGCCTCTCCTTACAGTGTAGTAAACCTTACAGTATGTCAGTGTCCGTGCTCATGCCTCCTGCCAGGCATCATCAAAGGTTTCATTGACGTTTCTTTACCCTCACAGACTATTTTTATAACCCATCCATGTAACTGAATAGCAACTAACAGGGCTAATTGGGTTGTCTTAATTTGTCTCGCATACCCCAACCAGCCTGTAATGCCTCCAAACAAAATACGTTCATAATCTCTGCTTTAGTGTCACGCACAACCCACGTCGACTTTATAAATCCATGCAACATGCACTAACCTTCCTGATAAAATACGCCATCTGTAACCAAACAAATAAGAACGGGTTCAAATTCAGAAAAGTGATCGGTTTGCTCAAAGAATGCTAAATAGAACAGTAGGTTTCCCTGGCTAGTTGGCTTTAAAAAGTTTCATTTTGAAGGATTTCTCCATGTGCATTTGGGAACGTTACCCAGTACTTATTTATCCTGTCTTAGAAGGTTATTTCCCCCCTTTGAAGGGGTATTTATTTCTTTTCTTTCTTTTTTTTTGTGATACCAGTTGAAATCACTGTACAAATGCCCTTATGATTTAGTATAAAGTCTGAATTCTAGATGCATTTTCCACGATGTCATGACTGGGGGACTTTCTTTTTTCATTTCCTTCAGCATCTATCTACCTCATTCTCTTTTATTTTAAATGTGTTAAGTGATGAAATGATAAAATACATCTCGCTTTTTTTCTGTAGAGGACACATTATCATCCTCTGTCTTGTCTCTGATTTAAAATAAATAAATAAATAAATTAAAAAAAACTCTTTAAGCACCACAGAGCACAAGCTCCCAGGAATGGAGAGAGAGGAAGTCACGGTGTGAGCTAACATGCCTGTGTGTCTCTTGCATCCCTTATCACATGCCCAGCAACACAAAAATCCCACTGCTTTCAATCAAGCTGCAGTACTTTTTAAATAATCATATTAAAATGCCTAATTCACCAGATGGTTTCAACATGATGGACCACGGATAAAACATAGTTGCTATCAGTATTTTTCCTCTGTATTTAATATTCTTTTTCAATGATCTCCCTTTATCCACCATCTAATTGATGAAACTGTGCATAACAGTTTAGGAGAGCATATCTTAAGTAAAGAATGCAAATGCTGGCAAATCAAGACAGTTGCAGAAAGAAGTGTCACATTAAGTGTAATTCATGCAATTAACATTACATCATTATAGTATAGAGGATTGGATGTAGAACATTTAAGCCAACAAGAAAAACTGTATTTTTTTCCATTAAATTTCATTTGCTTACATGATCTTATTCGGTAACTCATCTGCAGCATCGACAGAGATCATGGCACTGGACATCCTGTTTCCCAGCATGCCCTTCTCAGACACACTGTGCTTCTGCTCAAAAATGTTGGGTCTCCTACTTTTGTCAATAGCTTATAATTGAAGGTGACATTAATGCACACTGTTAACTTCACCTAGTTCATAAATACCACTGTTTCTTTTACAATCAAATCATCCTCTTTTTTTACCTTTTGGCCGAAGCATCTAACAGCTGAATGCATAATGTGGATTTCGTAACACTTTCTGACAACAAACCAGTGGATTTTTTTCCCTTCTCATAAACCTACCTGGAAAAACATTCCAGCTGATTTGTTTGGTCAGATGCACTCCACGTGTCTAGTGAGTACCATATAGAAAGGGCCAATTGTTGTCGCCGTATTCATCGACGTCATTCTCTAGAGAGAGAAAGGGCTGTCGTTTTGCCTCTCTTTTCTACTGCTGCTGACAACATGCTGCTTTACAGAGACTACAAATAGTCTTGCCAATAGCATTGGGTAGGTGGTGGATCTAAGCAACATGCTTTCTCTCTCTAAATAACGGTTAAAAAACACGATGGGTCAGACGACTAAAATGCAAAGTGGATTCTGAGAAAGTCACGGTCTTGCAGCCCCTGGTCGTTATGTTTCATGGCACTTAAAATGTTCTTTGACTTTAATATTTTGGATCTTTTGAACTCCAGGGGTTGGAAACAAGGGCGCATGTAGGAAAAGACCTGGTCAGGATGCTGAGAGGCACACTGTTTGAAAAGAATATTATTCTGTGTGGTACAAGATAATCGAAATAATCATTCTATAAAAGCCCTTGTGCTTGTATTGTTGCGTATGTATATGGGTGGGAGTGTATCACATGTAGATGTAGTGATTAAGATTTTGATGTGTTTATAATGGGAAAATAATTGATATCACTATTTATTTCTGTTTCTTTTTTTCTTTCTGTAATGAATATAGACAAAAGCATTGGCCTGTTGCAAAGTGAATGTCAGTTTTCATTGAATGCTGCCAAGGTTCCTTAGTTACCAGTAGGTTAGAGATCTACAGAAACACACATATACACAGACACAAATAGGACAGCGATGTCCAGTAGATTACGGGTAGTCATGACACAGAGAGAGAGAGAACATGACTAGAATTTAAAATAAAAAGAGACAAGTTTACAGTAGAAATAGCTTATGTTGCAATGCAAGTTCTCTGCAAACCTGAAGGTAGATTGACTGAAAGATTTTTCTCCTCAACTATCATAAGATCTATTGTTATTTTATTCTATTTCTTCATAATGCAAAACCTCAGGTTTAGAAAAGATGCATGTATGCATTTTAATTGCAATAATGAGCTTGAGGTTTCACAGACATCATTTCCCAGGCACTGTTGTTTTTGCTTGGCATTCCGACAAATTTCAAAAGGGGCCTTGATCTACTGTACTGAAAAGAGTTTAATAACACTTTTTATTTTCCTTTCACAAAAAAA
>JAFVLL020024631.1:0-14001 GCA_021397915.2 Tor tambroides | reverse complement strand
CTAGAAGCCTATATGTAGAGCATCGGCTGCATGAAATTGTAGCAATGTTATACTGCATTGTCCCTGTTAAATAAACTAATAAATAAATAAATATAGCGCTTTTATTGTGTATTGCCGTACACCCAAAGCGCTTTACAATCATGTGGAGGGTCTCTCCTCAACCACCACCAGTGGTCAGCATCCACTTGGATGATGCGACAGCAGCCACAGTACAACGGTGCCAGTGCGCTCACCACACACCAGCTACAGGTGGAGAGGAGAGAGAGAGATTGAGCCAATCAAGTGGATGGGGATTATTAGGAGGCCATGATAGACAAGGGCCAGTGGAGGGAATTTGGCCAGGACACCGGGGTTATACCCCTACTCTTTACGAGAAGTGCCATGGGATTTTTAGTGACCACAGAGAGTCAGGGCCTCAGTTTAACGTCTCATCCAAAATCTTGACTGCTATACAAGTTGCACATTGACTACTCTAAAATATATCCAAGTTTCATTTCTACAGTATTGTCCCTTGAGAAGATATACTAAAATAGTTGCTGAAATGTGAGGGGTGTACTCACTTTTGTGAGATACTGTACATAAATATAAGCAGACAAGGGTTATGCTATTTGATAATAGTTGAAGGTATTGGGAAAAACTATAATAATTAATAGATAAACTAATTCTTAATCAAGAAAAGTCTGATCTCTGAATAAATACAATATTCTTCAATGTCAGGTTACATCACAGAAGCACAGCCACAGAGTGAAGACAAAATAATGCGGCATGTTCGCAATAGTCCACTCCTGTCACACTCTCTTATGTGTGAAATTCTAAATTCTTTAGAGGCCTCCATTTCCGAGAGGAAAAAGCAAGTATATACCTTAGCGAGCTTTTCTGCTGAAACTGCTGAATGAATATTTGCATTCCATTTTGAACACAGAGAGAGACTCACAGATATTTGACTGCCACTCTCTCTGGAGAAAAAAAAAAAAAATTGATTGCATATACCATCCATAGACTTAGCGTCAGGAGATTTGCTGTGCAATTTTTCTTATCGTATGAAGAAGAAAACCCTGTATTTTGAGCTGTTGGCACTTCAGTAGTTGATATTTACAAAAATCTTAGAGTAAATCATTCACATGCACAGAGAAATGCACAATTAACCCAAGAAATGAGCGATGAACTACTATTTCATCTGCAAAAAATGAAACAAATATAGACAAGTTTATATAAGTTCCTATGTAAACACTTTATGTTTGAATGAACGTTATATTTTTGCAGATGGATGCTCAGATTTAACTAGTTTATTCTTCAGCTAACTGTTCTAATAGCAACCAAGTGATATTAAAAGTTGCATGAAGAGATCTTCCATAGCTCAAGTCACACCATTACATAACCGTATTAATAACTTGTCTGTTGCCATCTTGGGGGAGGGGGGGTTTTATTGCTCTAAGTTGTTCTTTCTTCCTTTTTCCCAGGAGTAATCAAATAGATACCAAAGAGACAATTGTTATCATAAAGTAAGACTATACAGCTATAATATTATTGTGGATAACAGTAACAGACATTAAACTGTTTATATTAAAATATTTGATTGTGTTTGCAAAGTATGTGACAAGATAAAAAATAATCAGATAAGATAAAAAGAATAATCATATATTTTCATTTTACTTTCATTTTTTTCACATTTTAATATATATTTTAAACACATATACCAAGTACTTTTACAAGAAATGTATTTTTAGTATTAATGTAAAGAATTGTACATTTTCCATTTACCAATTTTACACCAATTTATATTTCTTAAAATATAAAAATTATTACAAATAAAATATAATAAAATATATAATATAATAACTTATTTTCCTTCCACTTTGAATACATGTGAGTACAAAAAATGGATATATATATATATATATATATACATGTGTGTGTGTGTGTGTGTGTGTGTCTATATATAATTATTATTACTGTTGTATAATTATTATTATAATTATTTAATTAATAATTATTTCATGCTAATTATATTTTGGTGTAAAAAGGTTTTTTTTAACAAATGTGAATGATTAATTCATAAATATAAAATATTTTTAGGGAGTCGCACCACATAACATTTTGCAACCTGAACTAAATGTCTGTTAATAAAAAGGTCAAATTATCTGATATCTTAAGAAACGTCCACTCTGTGACATCATTTCCTGATTCACTTTTTTTCTGCATGTTGGTTGCACCACATGATTGAGAGGAATTTTTTTTTTCCCACCCTCAAATGTCAATAAACAGTGAAGCAGTTTCAAATATTTTTCCAATAAGTTATAACAAATAATTATGCCAAGCTACTCAATAAGGTTTTCTTTTCAATAATTCCATGCATATAATGAGGCTTTGCTATCTGCTCTCTTTTAATGTGGAGGTCAAAGCAAGCATGGTATTTGTGTTGAGAGGTGCGTTGAAGCCCTGATGCAAGTCTTGTGAAAGGGACTTTGCTCCATGCAAATCTGTGACTTCAACATACCTGCTGGATGTCAACAGAATCTTACTGTAAGTGACAGTAAACGTCAGATAAAGCCAGAACTGAATGGTAATCTTTCACATCTTTTCCAGCTACCCGTTTTTGTAATTGCTTTCACAATATGTGCACTTCTCAGAGAAAAGAGTCTTTGCCGAGAATATACATTTAAATATAATCTTTTCAATGCCTTAATGTCAATCTCTATAATGACTACCTTCCATTCATTCGTCTTTCTTCCATGTTAATTTTCCTGGAATATCTCATTCTGTTCAGCTTGATACCTTTTCAAATGAACTAGCAGCCTGTCACACAGGGGAGAAAAGCAGCACACAGCTACAGTACAAAACGACTAAGATTATCTGTCTATGACAGGTCGGTATACAAAGTCATTGACAAAAACGGTCAATATCTAGCTAAGAGCCAGACTTGAGTGAGATGGAGTCTGAATCATGAGAAACTCGCCAAAGGCAATTATCTATTAGATAGCAAACTAAAAGCTGCACACTGGGCTGTCTATAAGCTGTGGAAAGATCAAGTCTGAAAATCGAAAATGACATAAATGTGATTGCTCTTAATTGTGAATCTATATGGGTGTTCAATCAGTGCTATTGAGGTATGAGCACATTTGGTTGTAAATAATAAAGTAATATTCAGAGTTCAATATAAGTTAAGCTGAATAGGCAGCACACACACACACACACACACACACACGCACAAGGAGTCTGACAACAGCCAGTGCTCCACACAGAGATCTGATCTCATCATCATCCAGTTCAACTCAAATTGTGAAACTCGTGTATTAAATAAATCCAGTGCACACAGACTGAAGTAGTTTAAGTCTTTGGTTATTTTAATTGTGATGATTTAGGCTCACATTTAACAAAAACCCACCAATTCACAATCTCAACAAATTAGAATACTTCATAAGACCAATAAAAAAACATTTTTAGTGAATTGTTGGCCTTCTGGAAAGTATGTTCATTTACTGTATATGTACTCAATACTTGGTAGGGGCTCCTTTTGCTTTAATTACTGCCTCAATTCGGCGTGGCATGGAGGTGATCAGTTTGTGGCACTGCTGAGGTGGTATGGAAGCCCAGGTTGCTTTGATAGCGGCCTTCAGGTCATCTGCATTGTTGGGTCTGGTGTCTCTCATCTTCCTCTTGACAATACCCCATAGATTCTCTATGGGGTTCAGGTCAGGTGAGTTTGCTGGCCAATCAAGCACAGTAACACCATGATCATTGAACCTGTTTTTGGTACCTTTGGCAGTGTGGGCAGGTGCCAAATCCTGCTAGAAAATGAAATCAGCATCTCCATAAAGCTGGTCAGCAGAAGGAAGCATGAAATGCTCTAAAATTTCCTGGTAGATGGCTGCATTGACTGTGGACTTCAGAAAACACAGTGGACCAACATCAGCAGATGACATGGCAGCCCAAATCATCACTGACTGTGGAAACTTCACACTGGACTTCAAGCAACATGGATTCTGTGCCTCTCCACTCTTTCTCCAGACTCTGGGACCTTGATTTCCAAATGAAATGCAAAATTTACTTTAATCTGAAAAGAGGACTTTGGACCACTGAGCAACAGTCCAGTTCTTTTTCTCCTTAACCCAGGTAAGATGCTTCTGACGTTGTTTCTGTTTCAGAAGTGGCTTGGTAGCCCTTTTCCTGAAGATGTCTGAGCATGGTGACTCTTGATGCACTGACTCCAGCTTCAGTCCACTCCTTGTGAAGCTCTCTCAAGTGTTTGAATCGTCTTTGCTTGACAGTATTCTCAAGCTTGCGGTCATCCCTGTTGCTTGTGCACCTTTTCCTACCCAACTTCCTCCTTCCAATCAACTTTTCATTTAATATGCTTTGATACAGCACTCTGTGAACAGCCACCCCTTTCCGTAATGACCTTCTGTGACTTATCTTCTTTGTGGAGGGTATCAATGATTGTCTTCTGGACCATTGCCAAGTCAGCAGTCTTTCCCATTATTGTGGTTTCAAAGAACAAGAGATACCCGGAATTTATACTGTAGGGATGTTCATTAATTGAAACTCAAATGTAAATATTCTAATATTTTGAGATACTGATTTTTGACTTTCATGAGCTGTAAGCTCTAATCATCAAAATTAAAACAAAAAACTTTTGAAATATTTTACTTTACATGCAATGAATCTAAAATATATGAAAGTTTCACTTTTTGAAATAACTTACAAGAAAAAATTAACTTTTTCATGACATTCTAATTTATTGAGATGCACCTATATAGTCTCAACCACTAGTTTTCTTTTAAAGAGCAAGAAATCAAAATTACAGCGATGTATTTAGAGGTAAATTGGGAATATTTTTTGAAGGATCTGAAAGCAGAAATCTGAAATGTGTCTTGTATATTTATTTGAGCTGTAAGGATGTTTAAATAAAATTTTTATGGTCATTTTAAGGTTTATGTCATTCCGTTGTTATAAGTTCAGCCAGAAAAGTTTAGTAAGCAATTTCTTCACACTAAACTCAGGCTAACAGTCATATTGTTTATGACTTGTGGCTATACTACTGAAACAATGGGTAATCAGTGGTGTTATTATTAACTAAATCTATTAAAAACATTTTGTGTTAAACAAAATATAAATATTAGATCAACTTAAAAAAAATATGTTGGTTGGCAGCCAACCAAAATACAATAAGTTTAAACTGAAGTACAAAAATTTCTAAAACTAAACTTAAATAAAAATAAATTAAATCTAAATAGAAACAAACAAACAAACAAACAAACAAAAAGTTACTTAAACCTACAACAACAATAATAACTGATATAAAATGAATATATAATAAAAGCTATAAAATAATACTTAATATAAATAATACTAAAATTACACTAAGAGTATTGTAATGTTTACATATTGTTCCCATGCACTTCCAAACAAAAAACATGTGAAAATTTGTTTTTGTAATAATCAGTGTAATAATTATGCCATAAATAATGCTGGCTAGAACTATTTCTGTGGATGTGAAACACAGTGCACTAAAATTGAACTGTGCCAACATTACCACCCACTTTCTGCAGGTGCTATACCACAATGATAAATAGCACTGAAATTTAAGACACAAAACAAGCCTAATTTACATAAAAAAGGAGCCATATACTGTACTAGTGCAGAACATCTAGTGGTGGGTGGTTAGTGAATAACACCCATTTGTGTTGAAATAAAATGCAAAATTACAATATTCCAGTAAACTAGACCTTAAATTTTAGGGGTGATGACAATCACACTTTTGAATCACATTATAAACCTGAAAATGAAAATACCAATGTAGCCGAGTCTGAGTATGAAGTAAGAGTTCTGTAATTACAAAAGATAATTTGTAATTTCACAGATGAATGATTATGCGGGGTGATATTTCCCCACCAAATCACAACAATTGACATCTCGGTAAGTAAACTGGCACATGCCTCACACCCAGATTCATTGAGAACAAATACCATGTGAAAACATCCATCAGCCTATTCAACATAATTACTATATATCGCTAAAAAGAAAGAAAGAAGAGGGGAAAAATAGTTTTGCTTTGAAAAAGGCCTCTCAGATGCAACAATGCTCCCAAAGTTCCCCATAGTGAAGCATTTCCGTCATTTACGAGGAGTTCCAGACGCATTAAGATCGCACAGTAATTAACAGCCTTCATCACCTCTGATGTTTGCACAAAACTAGCAGAAATACTGAAGTGCTCGAGGAAATTATGATGCTGTTGTATACAAGCGAAAGCCTGAAGACTTTCAACAGCCTTTTAAACCACTGAGAAAGTGGAGAGTGAGGTAAAGAACAAAACAGATTAAACAAAGAAAAAAAAAACTGAGACGGTCATGATTTCGTAAAAATTTACAGCATGTGTGTCCACTTTACAGAGGACCAGAGTTGCTAAGTGGGCTTGTAAATCATCTTATGGTCTCACTGAGCCTGTGTGTCCTACATTATGTCTCGGTTAAGGATATCCTCATTATACACAATGTGACAAATTTATTCCACAGCTGAACCAGTGCCCTGAAGAAATTGCTTTTATGTACTGACCCTAATAGTGATATTCCCAAAAAGTGCACATTTAACATCCAAAAAAGTTGTTAAATAACTGCCCTGGTAATTTTGAGTTTTGTGTTTGTTATAATGGTAGATTTGTGTGATTATGTAGGCCGAAATGCGCAAACAGCTCAACTGAGACCCAATTATTTCCTACGCAGTGCATGACGTCCGTTGATTGGCTCACAGCAGCCAGGACAAGTGGTGTGTTTGCATATGGCTACACTAATTATGCTTAACACCCTGCACTTAGTCCACAGAAATACGAGCGCCCTGTTGTTCTTTAAATGAGTGCACATTTTTCAGGCTTTTTGACCCCCTAAAATGAGAAATGGGCGGCATCACACCGGTAGACAAAGCTGAATCCATAATATGCAAAAGGATAATTCCCAGCAAACACAGAACATTCCCCAAACGCTAGTTTTTGGTTCCCGTTTGGTTATTTTTTGAGAACCAAGAAATAACATTCTAGGAATGCTTTTTTTTTTAAGGTTTTCTTTTTTGCAACCATAAAATAATGTTCCCAGAACGTTAATTGTAGGATTTTTTTTAATAAGCTAAAAATAACGTACACAAAACGGTCCCTAATGGTTATTTTTAGTGTATTATTTTGCAACCAATGATGTTCCCAGAACGTTACAGGGTTATTATTTTTTTTTAAATAACCCAAAATGAACTTATACAGAACATTCCCTTATGATTATTTTGAGGTTATTATTATGCAACCATAAAATAACACTCCCTGAACGTTGCAAGGTGGGTATTTTTAAAATAACCTAAAAATAACTTATACAGAACGATCCCCAGTGGTTATTTTAAGGTTATTATTTTACAACCATAAAATAACATTCCCAGAATGTTGCAGGGTGGGTTATTTTTAACAATGTTTTTTGTGTGATGATCTATACAGAGCCCTGCAAATAATACAGCATTTACTAAAATACAGAAATTAGATAAATCAAAATGTGTATTAAATTGTAAAATTAAGCCAGGGTTAAGCATATAAATCAAAAATGTGTGGGTTTATTTCATCATTATTTACTGCACTCCTTTGGTCTGCAGACGCTTCTCCAGCACACAATTAAAAAATTAACGGTAATTTCTTTTTACTGCCTGATTGACTCGATCTTTTATTAATCTCTTTATTGAATGATTACTTAAAATGAATATAGTTATGAGAGTACATATGATTTCGGAGGGATTTGACACGCATAACTGTTAAAGTCCACATGAACCGGAAGTTGTTGCCGACTTTAAACTGAAACGGAATATTGAATAGAGGGCAGGGTTTTATTTTCTTTATACAATAAACCATAATTTGCTACTAAGGACATCTATAATACCTGGAAAATGTTATTTATAGAAAACAATGCTTTTAGAACTAGATAAGGAAGTTATGGCAAAGGCTGATAAGCTAACAAGCTAAATAGCTTGTTTGCTACTCAATTATAGATGGTATTAGGGACTCATTCTCATTCTAGAAAGCATTTGATTAAAAAATAAATTTGTGTTTGGCGTACTTATCAATATTTTTGCTCAAAGGGATGTTTATTTGCTAAAATGTTGCTAACTTTATGCTAGCAAACAGACTTGGACTAGAAATCACAAAGCTCTCATTTTTACTTCATGGGATCTTTAAAGTAAACTCCTGATCTCAGATCAACCCAGCCTAGCGACTCTTTTGGGGATAATTTTAGTCTTATTGGATACAGAAGAGTATTAGACTGTATTAGCATGGAGGTAAGCTAATGAAAGAAATGAATCTTGTTTCATTACCAATGGACATTTATGAGCCTTCTGAACTGTATTATGCTGTGCTTTGAGTCCTGAGGGTTTTTACTAGCAATTAAGCATAAACTGGACGATGGACAGTTATTGTACAGTATCCGAGTGGTGTTGACCTGACTGGCCTTAGCTTCTCCCTGTACTTTACTAAGAAATGATCATAGCAAAATAGGAATGTGCCTGTGAATAACAGTCATGACTTATGCTGGTCCGATCTTCAAAGGCTTCACTATGAATTTCAGAGAGCCATTTCACTCCACAGCCATGATTTATACTATAAAAATCACGATGTAGCCAATTTAGTTCAAAAGTATATCTTCTCGTAGCATCTTCACCATATTCAGTGCAAAGAGATCATTATATGCAGGAGAGGATACTGAATAAATGAGTTTAATGACTCTTGGCATAGTGCAGGCTGACTAGAGAGATGAACAGTGCTGACTATCTCAGAGCTGGCATTTAGTAGCTCTCGTGGAGAGTCCACTCTTCTCAGTCTAATAGACTGTAATGATGAAAATGTGCCTGAAGTACCCAATCAAAGTTTTACCTCTCATGTTTTGGCTGAATATAGCAAGTGTACTGCAGGTACAAGGTCATGAAAATGCCTGGGTGACCCAAAACCTTGATACCGTATGCACTGTACTTGCCTAAAATGCTGTAATAAACTGGAGACTATGTATATGTGGCTGAGAAAGACAAAAACAGAAAAAGAGAAAGAGGATTTTGATTTTGAAGACCTCATTAAATTAAAATAAAACTTAAAGTTCATGTTAGGTCTGAGGTCATCTATATGATAACACAGGGGTTTTCAAACTGCATGGGGTCTGGGGGTCCTAACAGTCCACAATGGACAAAGTTCAGTGAAAAATTGTGTTAAAAATTATTTATTTAAATAAATAAATAAATAAATAAATATTATTGTTGTTGTTGTTGCATTGCAGGGGTTCTTAAACTGGGGGTCCAGGGGAAAATACTGTATAATAAAAAAATATTACTACTACTACTACTACTACTATTAAATCATCATCATTATTATTATTATTATTATTATTAGTTAGTAACATTACAATCACTACCGTTTAATTTGTAATTAATAATGCTCTGAAATCATGAGATTAATCAGTCTTTTTTTCTTCAGATTTATACATCTAAAAGTCCTCAAATGGTACTAATTTAGTTGACGAAATATGAATATATATTTCTATATTTTATAAATACTTGAATATTTTGCACATATTTATAATATTTCCATGTTTAACAGCACATATGTCTTATCCTGCACTCAAGAATGCATCCAAATTTTTGTCCTTTAAAATTCTCTCTATAGAACGAAAAGCTTAGTCTCCTTGAATAGCAAATAGCAGATCATGTTCACGACTGTGAACTACAGGCTACTGGATTTTTTTAAGACCGTTTACTGTGTATACCATTTCAAAAGGATATACATCAATACAGTAAAGAAAACCATTTCATGGTACCTTTGGTGACCCTGCCACAATGACAAGTCCTTCTAAAATCTTTCATTGTACACAACCAACCTGAAGAGTGTCTCTGCTGTGGCTCATACCTTTAGAAGGTCCCCTTCTTGCTCATAATCAAGTGCTTATGTTTGCGTGTATTCCCAATACTGTCAGATGATCTTGCTGTGTCTGAGGAAAGAGATATTAATAGCCACTCTGTGGAAAAACTTCTTAATGTCTGTGAAATAGACCCAAATAAAAACTAACCTACAAACACTCCGAAATACTAGGCCATGGTGCTCATGCAGGAGATGCAGGTCTGTATCTAACAGGCACCGTGACCTGAACCCATTTTGTCCTGTTGATTCTCTTAAAGAAATAAAGAGAGAGAGAGAGAGAGAGATAGAGAGAGAGAGAGAGAGGGGAGGGGAAGAAATTCCGGTATAACCTCAGTATAATTTTCATGGTTTTCATGGTGATCCTTTTACATAAACATCCATACATCAGCTCAATAAAATACAATGTTTGTTCAAGGCATAAAGGTGAGCAGAGGACAGTCTGTGAGACAGCAGAGGACACACAAACCCTCAGGGCCATTCTAAAGATATTGTCAAGGCGAGTTTGAATTCATTTTTCTCTAAGAGAAATGTCCTAGGTCTTGTGTAACTTGAGGACACAGCTTGTCACATTGACATTTTGTACACTCATTACATTATTTTCCCTTTTCTTGTTAAAAATGTTTTAGGTGTGAGATCAGCCTTTAAAAAGAAAGCTTAAAATAAAAGCAAATATAAAACGTATGTCCTCAAATCTTTGATATTTATTCATTAATACATTTGATTTATACATTTGCATTTGGCAAATTTATTTATTTATTTTTGACACTTCTGCTGGCTTGGCAAGAAACAAAACTAAAAGACCTTTTTACATGTGAATATTCTAAAAGATAATTTAATGTAATCCATTTCCATGACTGCATCGATTTGCGGTTATGGGCATAAAATGAGCAAATATTAAGTATAATTTTCAGGTGCAGAAGATTCTGCATCGGACGAACAAAGTAATGAATACAGATTTATATACGTTACATATAAAAGGAAGAAAGAAAAAAACTAATTAATTTTATCTCAGTTACACTGGGGAATGAGTTAAATTAAATTAAAACTCAGTCGCTAAGGCAAATGTGCTGAAATGCATTTTAATTAGAACTTTTCTATCGAGTTCTATATCTTCTGAGCCACGGACCAACCCCATCATTGTACCCAGCTCATATTTCCCACAGTCCCTCGGCTCCTTTTTGTGCTCTTGCGCTGTCTAATTATATTGATGGCTAAAAAAGCTTTGGCAACAGGACTCTGAAAGAATTGCTTGAAGATATCAGAACGGCTGACAAGTGAAATAGTGCTTGCAGCAGTCGCAGAAAAGGACATTTTGTGCAAGGGAAATTGCAGTTATTATAGTCCACGTAATGCATGTCCCTAACTTAAAGACGCAGCGCGCTGACTGATAGGCAGCGGAAAGCAGAGTGTAGATGGAGGACTCTGGGACTCAGAGAGATGCAAACGAGCTTGAAGGGGAGATTTATAAGAACAGGTTGTGACTGGAGGCATAGAGAGAAGAGATTGTACTGCTTTGTGTCTCTCCTGACTGAGAGAACAAGATTTTTTGTTTTGAGTGAGTGTTTGGGTAAAGAGACCCAGTTTTAGAAGTGTTGAGGTGACAAGGTCAGGCATAAAAATATATCCCTTCTTGGAATATCTAGGTTTGAAGGGAAATGGAAGCATCTGGAACTGTAGACAAGTGTTGCTTTTGTTGTAATGATAAAGCTAGTGACAGAATCACAGAAAGGGAAGAAGTAAACAACTTTTGTGAGGAACTAATGTTCATTAATACAATACAAATAGAGAGATGGGACTATTGCTTTATTCCAAAAGCTTAGGTAGCTGACTTTTAAGACAGAACACATTTGGTTCACAATTAACTTCAATAGAGTTAGGTTAAGCTAATTACATAACACTATGCATAAAAATACAAAATGAACAGCGTTTGTGTCAATGAGGTTTTAAAGGAATAGTTCACCCAAAAATTAAAACTGGCTGAAAATTTACTTACACTCAGGCCATCCAAGATGGAGGTGTGTTTGTTTCTTCATCACCACAGAAATTTAGCATTGCATCACTCGCGCACCAATGGGTCCTCTGCAGTGAATGGGTGCCATCAGAATGAGAGTCCAAACAGCTGATAAAAACATCACAATAATCCACAAGTAATCTACAAGACTCCAGTCCATCTTGTGAGGTGAAAAGCTGTGTTTGTAAGAAAAAAAAAGTCTATCATTAAAATGTTTTAAATTTAGACTGTCATTTCTGGCCAAAATATGAGTCTATAATCCATAATGATGCTAAAAAGTCCATCCCCTTTTGTTTTCTCACATCAAAATCCGCCAACATACAATACTTGTTTAGAGCTGTTTTGGACTGTTTGTAGACAGTGTTTGATCTGTGCATATTTCTCTCCTGATTCAGACAAAATGACTTTTTCACTGAAAACAATTATTATGGATGACAAAGGAAAGGGTTAAAATTAAAAACATCTTGATGGATTTGTTTTCACAAACATGCAGCTTTTTACTTCACAAGACATTAATTGATGGACTGGAGTCATGTAGATTACTTGTGGAATATTGTGATGTTTTATCAGCTGTTTGGACACTCATTCTGATGGCACCCATTCACTGCAGAGGATCCATTGGTGAGCGAGTGATGCAATGCTAAATTTCTCCAAATCTGTTTCAATGAAGAAACAAACTCTTCTACATCTTGGATGGCCTGAGGGTAAATACATTTTCATAATAACTTTTGATTAAACTATTCCTTTAAAATACTCTATAGGTAGCTTTCTATGTTATGTTCATAAATTGCTGCATTTTCAGTACCAAAGAACTATGAATAGACTTGTTAAAGATTACCTGAACAAAGCCCTTATGTAAAGTAATTAGCACATCTGCCATAAATGTTTCTATTGTATATTATTTGACACATGATGGAGTCCCTCATGGCATCTCAAACAAAATATAGACTATGAGACTACCACTAATGAGGCAGCAAAATGTCTCTCAAGACTTTGTTCATAAGCTTGCTAACTGTGCATTAGGTGCGGATAATAAGCAATATCCCACCATATGCTTCCCTGAAATCACTGATATCTTCGATAATATTGTCAGAACTTTTGTTTATTGCAATCAAGGAGATTATGACGATAGACATTGCAGAGAAGAGGATGAGTGCTAGCGGCTGAATCTTTAGCGAGAGGAGTTGTCCTTTGGGAAAGACGATTTAAATTGGCTTAATGTTAATTAAACAGCACAGACAGTGAGTTGGAGTTTTTGGCATGCTTGACGAAACATGTAACAGTGCTATCGTTGGCCATTTCTAATTAAGTAACGTATCAAGTTCAAAGACCTTTCTGCTATTCCCGTGTTAATTGTCTTTAATGTTATTGATTCAAATATGTGCAGCTGGCTCAAACCACACATTACAAGGCTCACTGGAATACTTGATTCTGATTGGTCAGTCATGACATTCTGAAGACAAATATTTTTATACATTGCTAAAATAGTTGGTTGGTTCTCAGCAACCAGTTTCCTACATGCAGTAGCTGTGGTAGTTTTTGCTTGTTTCTAGCATTACTGTAACATAATCCTTTTTCTCTCATTATAGATAATATGCAATACTGACATTAATTAATTTTATTACACACTCTAAAAAAAATGGTACTTTAAAAAAAAGTCTAAATATATTTAATATCAGTCAATGTAAATAAATCAACAAAACAATTTATATGTTATATCAGGTACAAATTGCTCTTTGCATGTAACAACATCAGCTTAGCACTTTATACGTAGGTACGAGAGGCCATGACTTATTCACAATACAGCACGCCTGGAGTACCTTATTGCTTTTATAAAACAGTTACTACACAATAAAAAAAAAAACATTAAAATCAAAAATTTATCTGTTACTTTTTTAAAGGAAGTTTGTTAAATGTTGTCCTTCCGCTAATAAAAAAACAACAACGGCAAGAGAATGTTCTCATAGGTGAACTAGTGAACGTCTCGGGTTACTTGACTGTAACCCTGTTCCCTGAAAAAGCGGGAACGAGATGCTGCGCTGAAAAGCGCTACTGAGAACATTCTTTG